>JAUELC010201712.1:0-10796 GCA_031471745.1 Cryptochiton stelleri | reverse complement strand
ATTGCTCTTAGATCCATCTGAGTTTAAAAAGCATATATCGCGAATAATAACGGTAAATAACCCCCCCAACTGGTATTTCCATGGAGAGAGGTTAGCAAACATTATCCTTTGTCGTTTAAGGAATGGTTGTAGCAATCTGAATGAAGACCGTTTCAATAACTTCCTTACTGATTTCCAAGGATGTGCCTGTGAATATCACTTTGAAACAGCTGATCACACCTTCTTAAACTGTCAGAAATACATTATCTCTAGGCAAAATCTTTTTAACGATATTCGCCAGTGCGGATACACTTATGATATCTCAACGACATTTCTGTTATATGGTTCTTCTGAAATCTCTAATGATTAGAACGTAAATATTGTGAACGCAATATTTAAATTTATAATTTGTACCAAAATATTTACTTGATATCCACCTGCATGGTTCATGCACTTGGCAGGCCAGATGCTAGGCGAGCACGCTTGACCACCTTTGTCCCATCGTTTTGATTACATTATTGTACATACATTATGTTTATGTTTGTTCAAAAGGTAAAGAATGAAAATGAAAAACATATTATGTAATAACCTGTCATTCGTAAAAATGTATTCCAAATTACGTACACGCTATATGCCAATGGCTTAATGTGTACAGTTTGTTAACAAGAAAATCTTATATAAAAAACCTAGTGGTCCCCCAACCCTTAAAAGAACGCCACCCGTAACGCTTTCAGGGGCCGAATTAAAACCTCCGGCTCCGTACTTACTTCCGTATTTACCATCAATTTACCACTGTCCACCTTTAGAACAATTCTGACATTATTCAGAGACACTTTGTGTAACACCAACACCAAATACAAACACACATATAATAAGATCTGGAGCCCATTCACCACGTGGTAATAGTAAAATTTAAACTCTTTTCTACTACAAAATTGTATCTGTTTTGTGCGTGGATGTTGCGATATTTTTATTGGAAAAGTGAATAAATAATACTCATGTGAGACTCAGCTGTTGTTTTTAGATCACGAAGTCTAGGTGTTCTGGTGATGGTGGTGGGTTCGGGGAGGGGGACGGGGCACTCATCTAAAAAAGCTACGGATCTGCTACTTCGAACCTGATGGGCACGAAAACTGGCACGATTTTTCTTTCGACAACCGTCACAAAGGGCGGCATTCAGTTCCCGTGAGACTTGCCTTCTCCAAGATCGAGAACAAGCTCTGGCGTAAATACCAGCCATCCCCCATGGGGGGAATTTGAAAGCATATCTGTTTGTTACTGTGGCACTTTTTGCGCCGATTTATGCCATTACTTTTCTTGTAAAAGTTATCGAAATGTGTTTTTAAGAGAATAAAACAATAAACAGTGCACAGGGAAAACAGAAATAATTTTTATTGTATTATTTGTACTTATCACAAATTGTCTCCCTTGTACTATTATGGCGCGTATATACGTGAGAGTCGCTATCTAACGCGCTAGCTAGCTTAGGGGCGACATCTCTATTGAGAATGAAAGGACGGATTACCTTAAAGGGAATGAAAGAGATTTACCGTTGAAACTCAGCTGAAATTAATTAAACATAATTGTTTAAATAATTTTCTAGAATAGTCAAATGCATTTAATTGTATGGTAAACTTTTCATCCCTATTCGTTTCTTCCCACATCGTTTCTCCATAATATTAACTATAATTCATAAAATATTTACTCAAATTTGTCATAATAATTGTCTGTCAATGTATTAAGTGACGTAAATTTTTTTGTGGTGATTTTTATTGGATATTTACTAAATGATTGTATATTATTTTTAGGTACACTCTGCATGTCTTGTCCAACACACATTTGAATGCTTTATATGGCTCTCACAAATAATTTCACACCCAAAGGACACCATTTGCTTGATACTGTCTAGCTACTTTTAAAAGGTTTTGTTCCCCTTTAAATATACTATACCGGCGATGTAGCGTTGAAATTAAATAGAATTTTTTTTTATAAATTTATAGAATAGAAAAGGGTAATAGAATCTTAAGATAAAATGAGCCTGAGTAGATAGACCAAATACAACAGTTTCCAGAGGTGGTGTCCTTAGTGTGAGGACATTTATCATAATTGGGTTAGAGCCAATCAAAGCGCAAAATGTTAAGATGTACATTTCATGCTATATTAGTGGTGCTAAATAACATTTACAAATAGTCAGTAAATTGCCATTAAAATCGCTACAAAATCGCCTATTCATCTTGCTGCTCTACGGTGGGAAGGACTCCAGTCGCAAAACGTTTACTTCGTCTTCCCCGTTAGCTCAGAGCACCAGTGAACACGAAGCTCCCACCAGCCACGCGGATTCATACAGAGTGCACCGCGGTTTTTACTTTCATATTCGATAAGTAACCTTAAGTATATTGCAAAAAACAGTGCGGGTGGTTGGTGGCCGCCTTGCATTGTTAATTTGCACACTTTGTCTTATTGCTCGATGTTTGCGTCCTGTGGTTGTCCTGTGGTTGTTTTCTGCCTTGTCAATGTTTGTTGCCAGTGACGTCTAATTAGGTTTCATTTACCCATTGGGTTAGCACCCCGTAGTATGTGTGAAATAACCGTAAGCACGACGTAAAACTTACACCAAACAAACAAACAGCCCCGTGATATCGGACAGAATATATTCCGTGAGTTGTTTTCAGTCTTGAACCACTGATTTATCTCCCTGCATCATCGTTTTTTATTTATAAAATGTGGTACTTACCATAGAGTATTAGTACGTAGCTGATATTGCACAATGAAATTTGAGTAGAGATTTAGTGGACTATTTGAATGTAAAAGCCTGGAAAACCTACGGGTCGAATTTACCCTAAGGTACTGTACTAGTATAAGAGACATTAACTGTTATAGATCTATGTTTAATGGTAACAGGAAAGTACTACACACTATAATTGATTATTTAAAAGAAGATTTAGCTGTAAATATCAAAAGATGTAGAGCTCAAACCTTCAATGATTGACTGGTTGTTTATTCACCCAACATGAATACAAATAGGCTAAGTACAAAAGGAAGTAATTAGCAGTAGAAATTACAAAAATAGCACTTTAGCTAAATACAATACAGGATGGACAATGGACTTGAGAAAAAAGAAACGAATGGTTGCTGGGGAAAAAAGAGTTGGAGAGAGACAAGAAAGTCATGACACATACGTGGTATATTTGCCATAGCTGTTGGGCGGGAATAAAGCTCAATGACCTTGATATATCCCGATATTTTCAGTTGATGATACACAAATGGATTTGCGGTGAATTACTCTTTACAATTAACTAAGTATACATTTTAAAAAATATATAAAAAAATATTTCCCGCTTATAGCTAATCAATCTGACCAGTACCACATTAAATGCTCATAAATATTCGAGATTGGAGAGGAGACAACTCCTTAAACGTGATTTGATCAAGATATACTTAGAGTTGACCGAACGTCGAGAGATAATTTGTTTCATTCCCTGGGCCCTGCAGCTCTTAAAGAGAAGAAATAAAGGTTCCTTTCTGTAAAAGGAGCGATGGGAATCAAGACACTGTCGAGGGTTTCGAGTACGAACATTGGTTTGTTTTATCAGGTAGTTAACAAAGCTGATAGGGATATATCCAGCATGATGAAAGAACTTTTGCGAGTACAGAAGCCGATGTACTCAATTATGGGAAGAATATTTCAAGCTACAGAAAAAGAGGAATAGTGTGAGCAAGTCGATGTGACAGCGTCATAAGGCGAATTGCTCTTTTCTGCAAAATTTGAAGTGGTCTTAAATGAGACGTGCGTGTATTCTCCATAAAATACAACAATTTGACAAATATGGATGGATAACGGAGTGGTAAAATATAAGTAAAGTTTTCTTGTTTATGGACTCTTTAATGTGACTTTGGATGCCGATGATGTGGAAAATGTTGGATGCAATATAGTCAATATGGTTGATACAACTAAATCTATCATTGAAGAATATGTCCAAAACATTGAATTTGTTTACTCTCTTGATTTCAATACGGCATAAAATAAGCTTTGGGAGATTAGTGACTGCTTTTTTAGTTAATGGAAATATAAGCGGTTAGCACAGAACAGTAATGGAAATTTTAGTTTAGTTTAAGTTCAGACGACATGGTATTTAATAGCACTAATATGATCACTCGACGAGAAAATACAAGTAGTATCATCTGCAGATGAAAGAAAGTGAATTTTATCAGAAATATTAGAAATATCATTGATATACACTTATTGCAGTAACATACCTGAATATGCTTATTAAAATCAATGTATTTAGGTTCATTAATGAAAGCAAAAAAATAACCACGAGTTATATGTTATATGTTCCGTATATACAACAAAGAAAAATGCGCCGCCGAAATAAAAATAATAATAATATTGGGTAATATGATAGTACTTAATATACTATTGTAAATTGTTATATCTGATAACGCCCATATATGGTTGATTGGTTGATTGATTTGTGTTTATCGCCGTGTTTAAGGGTATTTCGCTTATACGACGACAGTGTACTCCGACAGTAAATAGCCACACTAACACAACCATAAAATGTGAAGTGTTTTTCTCTGTTGGAAAATTATTGTTCCTCCAGTGCTGAGTAAAGACAGCATGACTGTGCTGGGAACATGATGGCCTTAGTCAGAAATGTCATATATGGTAAATTGAGATAAGTGATGATGATGATGATGATGATGATGATGATGATGATGATACATACAGCTGAAAACTATGGTGGAAGCGTCTGGATAGAAATATAGTGTGTACAATAAACAGTTTATACACTCGTCTCTTTTATACAACAAAATTTAATATTTCGTGAGTGGATGTAGTGACACTAGAGCTTATGATACTTTCTAGAGAAGAACGCAAATGGTATTTAAACAACGGTCAGATAGAGAAACTGCTGAATGAGTTCCCATATTCGGCTGTTTCTTTAAGACGGTGCGGGTGGTTGGTTGGAGTTTCCTGTCCCCTGGTGCTCTGTGAAATAAGGGACGACACGCAGCCGATTTGTGGGGGTTTCTTGTACTGGTAATGTGCTCACTTTGTCATATTGCACCGTGTTTTGCGTCTTGTGCTGGTCTTATATCTTGTCCTTGTTTGTCACACATTGGGCTTACACTCTGTAATTTGATTGACACAACCTAAAGTAAAACAGAAAATCCCAATCAAAAAGGAAAGAAAGTTTTAATTTAAAGACTGAGGAGAAACAACTGAATGGCTTACGATGTTTTACAAACCAGCTGCCCCCCCCCCCCCCCCCCCACACACACACCTATCGATTACCGTGGAAAATGGCGTAGAGATACACACTAGCTTAAATTCGGACACAAACTATATGAAGTCTGTGAACTTATCCTGATACGATATCTTGCTCCAATGAGGCTATTCTATGCATTGTGCTCGAATCACCTTTTTGTACTAAATCGGTGTTTCACAAAATAAATCGCATATCTGGTTTACGTCATTAACACTTAAACCAGTGTTGAGGAGGTTTAGGGCATAAGCGACTGTTAGCGGACGACCAATGAACGGGTCCGTGATAGACAGTGGTTTAGACACAGACAACTGTCCAGCCGAGCAACTGAATGACAACACCATTTTAGGGTTACATAGGCATTAAGTTCGCAAGGCATAATTATTTATCCATTTAGTTACTTGGTTTTTAACTTGGTACTATAGGGTTTACATCATAACTTGCCAATAATGATGACCTATTGATAGCCCGCTTCGCAGTCGCAGTTTTACTTTCTCGCACATCTCATGTTCATAGAGAACGTACGAACATTAACAATTTTTGTTTACGAGGCACGATCATTTTACTGATGTTTTTGTTTGTTACAGTCATAACATATTTGCACTGGTCTCCCAAGCCACCGGTTGCTTTCCATTATATACATACATGTATAATCTCGACACCACTGGCAGCAAACAATGAAAAGATACGAGATAAGCACCCGCGTACAAAACATGTTCCAATAAGACAACTGTGTGTATTTACAGTGCAAGGAACCAGAACAAATCGGCTTTGTATTGTCCCTTAGCTCAGGAAGAACCAAGGCATTCGAATTTCACACCAACCATCCGCTTACTAACGAGAAGATACCTACTGTTATTTACAACAAGCCAAATGTTTGTAAATTGTCCTAAGATGACACAAAATGTCGCACAATGTGCGTCCGTTAATCTCCGCATGTGACTGCCGTATACATACATTTTTGTTGTATGATGATGTTGATAAGGCTGGTTTGGGGTAGTCGAGATATAGTTGTTAACTTCCTTCGCAAGGCACACTATATACAGTGTGTTATTTGTATGTATGGTTGATGTTTTTGAATGATTTTTGTTCAATCGGCATTGAACAGTTGATTTTACGTCGTTGGTAGTTTTTAATGTGGTTAATTCTGGCATATAACGTATTGATTCCTTTGTAATTAGTGGATCATGTCCCGCGCAGGTTAGCAGGAGCGTACGAGCTTCCCGCAAAAACAATTACGACCCTCGTAGGAAATTCTACAATTGTGAAATGTATGAGAATAAAGCAGCTTTTTCCGATAATCAAAAGACTTTATAATTAATGGAAGAGAGGGAAATAATTTTCCCAGATGTCCCAGACTTTCCCAGATGTCCCAGACTTCAGATGTTCGCTGTTTGAAGGCCGGTCTCGACTTTTCTTGACTTCAACGCCTTGCTCATACAACCTCTTTGAACAAGGCGAGCCAGGTGAGTGAACCTTGACCACCTTGAGTTCGACATGATCATGTGTTGGTCATCTTTCCACGTTATTTCCGCTATTACATCACTTTAAAGTCCGAAAAAACCCAGCAATTCACTCTCCGCCATGTTGGTGAAGTTTTGTCCCAGCTTCTAGTGGGCTGATGTTAGACCTTCCCCTGATCCGTTTGTACAGTGATTCTTATACTCGCATTGCATTGAACACGTCGAAGGATTTCCTCGTGAAATATTGATTAGAGTTTGAATTTAGTCAAACGAATCACATATGGCTTATCAGGCCCTCACCACACTCTTTCTACACCATTAAACAACTAGGATAGTGTCGAGTTATGTGGCTTCCAGAAAGCAGATTTCTTTAAGGGATTTATTACATAACTCTGATATAAGAGACATTCGGGTTGTTTTGGCTCCAGTTCTAGATGTTAAGGAACAGCTGACCTGAGCAGTAATAGGCCAGAGTCAGTTAACACAAGTATAAGGCTTCGCAACAACATAAAAGCGAACTTCTACTCGTAATAGGCGTTTCTGACATGGGTTTGGTGGCTGAATTGTTTCCTATTGTGGTTGGCGGGAGACTGGTGGTTTCCTCTTCCCTATTGCTTCCTGGTAGCAGGAGCGAGACAAAGCTCTTGAGGCTTCAAGCATTTTGAAGTTTTGAACTTATTCACCATATTTTGCATCACGTGTCATGTGTTGTTCTTGTCATTGTCTTGTATTTAATGATTCAGATAATGTTATTTCTTGATTGCATTTGTCTGTAGTCCCGTGTTATTTCTCCTATTGGAGAACTACGCGATAAGATTGCAAATATTTTGAAGAGAGCTGTTCCGCCAACAAAAAATCATTTGTTTGCAATCTATGGATAAAAAATAGCAAAATTGGTTTATTAGCTTTTCATTATTGAAGCAGCGCAGGCCATAACTGTAACCAATTGACATTCACCCAATAACGCCAAAAGAACGTATTGAATAAAAGCATTAGAAGATCATAACCGTGTTTAAGATAATTTTTTTGTTGGCATTCTTTGGCGCGAGCTATCACAGCTAACATCTCTAATGTTGACTTGACGCTGATAGAACAGTTGATGCGGTTGATTCAATGAGACTATCACACTGCCGGGCTTCTGATCAGTTTACACTTGTCCCTCGTCGCTATTTTTCTAACGGTTCCCTTTCAATCAATATGTCTCAGGTATTTGCTTGGATAATATTTATAAAGTTAAGTTGACATACGATACGCGGCCTGTTTCACTGCGCTATGATTGTGAAACACATAGCACGCTGTTTTTATTGGATTAGAAGAATCTCACGAGATAAGTGTTAATTTCGAGCGCGTACTATGGGTATTTGTTGCATTGGCGGAAACCAAGAAATGTACGACATTAGGAGAATGGCACATTCGGGCTGGTGGCTTGGTCCAAAGCCGTACGCTAGCTTCCTGATAAAACGGTTAGCTTACCCAACAAATATTGCTCAATAATGTCTGCCAATTCAAACATTGCCGATGGCAAAGGAATGAAGCTGTTTGTTCAAAATAAGAAATACACCACGTTGATAGGAAACAATTATGTATAAACACATACATTGTTGGTTTAAAAGTTTACATAACCATAGAAGAAAATTAGCATCAATCCAAACGTATACAGCAACAATAAAGGGATATCATATTTCATCAATAAAAACGGTGAAAGTTTCATATGAATTCGTGTTGTGTTGTCCTCAAAATTGTAGGTCCGTGAACTAAAACAAATCGACGTAAATAAATTTAGCTATCGTAAAGTGTAGAAAACATATATATAAAGTCAGTCTGAACAGATAAATTGCATTATCAATAAAGAAATTGAATGTGTTGGTTTACGTCGCATATTAAAAGATTCTCATGATACTGGATCCGCTACTGTTACTTTACACAATTCACATAGGCCCTACATATAATATAATAACTCATATCCACAAAATAATTACATCTTAAACTTTACATTAATAAATATGAGGTCTCCGAGTTCATATTACCGATAAAGTTTATCTTCGTCAGTATAATATAACCCGCTGGGCTATATAACCTATATCAGCCCACTTTATTCGTCCGGTGATTGGTCGATATCTAAATAACTCCTTACCAGTTGTTGCCGCTCTCTAGTGTTCTTCTATTCACTCAATGTAAATCATATTGACAGTATGTGTATAATAACTCAAGGGAAATTGAATCCCAAATTCCGTTAATACACGTCAAATTTTGGCAAACCTAATGCTGGTAGCCATTCTTAAAGGGGAAGACAACTAAAAAATTAAGTGAGTAGAGTGATTGCACACCGCAGTTTCTAAAAATGCTGTCCTGTGGTTGTGGAAAGCATTAATTATCTTGTTAGAGGCTAATGGGTACTTCAACGGTATGGTGGAATTTCCATGCCATATATAGGTGATACCTCTATACAATTAGACAATATTCAGTAAATATCCATAAAATGCCACAAGTACTCTTGAAGTACCAATTTGGCTCCAGAAAGGTAACAAATGCTTTCCACACACTGAGTACAGCGTTTTTGGAAACTGCTATGTACAAGCTCTCTACTCTCTCTCTCGGACCTACTTTATTTTTTAAGGTTTATTCCCCTTTAACGTTTCCTTTCATTTGACTGGAGTTTTAGCGGACATAACAATAACAGTACGCCACATAAGATCGGCTTTGTGTTGCCAAAGTTTCGAGGTCATCAGACAATTTACATAGATGGACACAAAATCCTGACTAATTTGGTTTTATAAACGAGATGTCCGAATCTAAGCCCGTGTCTATCCACCCCATCTTTCCCCTGTCTTTCGGGATCAGTACGTTTCGGCAACATCAAAATCCTGGTTAGGAGAACAAAGAAAAACATCGGCAACCAGCTTAAGTGAAACAATTGCATCAGATGTGAAGTCTAACAAAGTGACGGATAACGTTGTGAATGCGTACTCCCAATGACGTCACAGGGTTTAGTGATTATAGTGGACAGCATGTGTCAGTCCTGTCAGAACACAGTCGTGACTCACTCCCCGTAGCTTCGGATTTACGGTGGAGATGGCCGAATCTAAGCTCGTGTGTATCTATGCGTCATTTCTCCCCTTTTTTCGTGATTCTAAGCTATATAGCCAGCTTGGGAGAAACAAAGTGGCGCGTTCATACCTTAGAGGTGAAGTCTCTGAGAAACAAGATGGCGGGTACATACCTAAGAGATGAAGTCTCTGAGAAACAAGATGGCGCGTACATACCTTAGAGGTGAAGTCTCGAAGAAGATTATCGAATGCGGTTCAGAATGACACAGAATGCAGGACGTTTGTCCTCGGAGGATTGGCTGAGTTGGGGATTGTTTGACGAAACGATGTTGGTAAGCGAAGATAACCGCCAGTTTCATTTACAATTAGGTCTATTTTTATCAAGGGTTTATAGACATATAACTTATTGTCCAAATAATGCTAGTTCATTGAAACTCCGCATGGAAATGTCGTATATGGACGTTTCTACTATATGCTGTTCGTATGAAGACTCTTGATGCGTTTTCCCGTTCGATCAATATGCCTTAAGTATTTGCTTGGATAATATTGATAAAGTTAAGTTGACGGACTGGCAGACGATACGCTGCTCGCTTCCCCGCGCTACGTTTGCAAGATACTTAATGTGGGCAACAAGTTTAAATAGTAGCAAAAGTTGTTTTCGTAAGTGCAGCATAACTCCAAAACACAGAGTAAAAAGTGTAAAATCAACAAACGATGAAGTCCGCCATTTGTAACTGAGCGGAAGCCGCAAAACGTGTCAGCTAGTCCCAACCTCTCTAGCGTGAAGATAGATACCCTCTTCTCCTCCTCTCTTTTTGTAGCCAAATGCTGCACACTGCGGCATTGTGTGGCCTACAGCTGCTAAAAACTCTTCCTGTGTCAGTCCTCAAGGTGTCCAGATGTCCCAGAACCAACTTAATTGATAAAAATTCGACAACAAATACATTACAGATAATCGAGATGTATGACAGCAATGATGTAAATATGTGGATAGGGGTTACGTGACGTCAGACCGGACGTAGAATCAATTCCTCACC
>JAUELC010201711.1:0-17169 GCA_031471745.1 Cryptochiton stelleri | reverse complement strand
TTTGCAGTATTGTGTATTCAAGCTGTAACGAATAATTCAACATCCTGATTTATTCTAAAGAAAGAAATATGAATGCTACGAAGAGACAGTTTTTGTTCCACCCGAGTCAATCTGACCTACCGAGGTGACCTAATTATGACGTAATGTGGCAACGTCACTGATTGCGGGACATGTGGAATGTAAACAAATGACTCCTTCAGCCACAGCAGAATTTCTTAAAATAAGGCGTTTTGTTGTTTTATTTTATCGGTAATATGCATATTTGTGATGAAGTTGACCAGCCCTTTTGGATAGTTTTGGTGATGTCCTGTTTCCTGAAAGACAGTATAAGCCTTGACAGTTTTTTGTTACGCGACAGAACAGTGCTACTACAGAGTTGACGTAATTTGTCTTCCTTGCGTCTGTCGTTCTTTTCTTACGTGTCAGAAATGTTCTTCTCAAGGAATGACACATTGTATTCATGAGCGCGTTTTTTATTTACAAAATAATAAAACTACGAAAAATTATTCTTTTTATGCATACTATAAGCATAAACCTTCCTGTACTATCCCGATTTAATTATAAGTATTGACTGCCAATTTTTGTTACGTTTTTCGTAGTATGAACCTTAAAACCGAGGTGCAAACTTTTGTATGAACAGCTACGCGGATTCATACAGTGTGCACCATGGTTTTTACGTTCATACTCCGATGAACGTAAAAAAATTGCAGTCAATCTTTAAACATAATGATATACTATTTATTTATATAACCAGCGTTTTTGGGTTTTTTTTTTAGCTTTTAAGGTAGTAGCTAGTCTAATAGTCTTTTTATACTAAAGATTTACCCCTGGAGAGGTTGCCGACAGTTGGTAATTTGTCATCTGTGTCGCATTTTAACATTCAAGACCTGTATAGAGAAAACGGACAATTTTCGAGCGGCGTTTACATAGCAGTTAAATAAACTATATAAAATGAAAATCAGTGAAATATATCCTAATCGTTTAAAAAGCAATTAAAACGATTATGATATATTTCACAGCTTTCATGTTAAACAAGCAAAACAAATACCTTGGCCCTCCAAATTGAGATACACCGGTGTCGTCTCAAGTTTACAAACAGGTTAGTTTCTATAATTCCGGAAAACATATGGTCACCCAACATATCATACGCCCCCAAAATAGTATACGCCCAAATAAGTCAACAACAGTACCATAAAACGATCATAAAATCTGTGTCAAACCCAGTCGCTTTGCTCTTCGCAGCCCTGGGAACCCACAAGATGATAAGCAGCCCTAATTTGTCTTCTATACATTGTCTGCAGGTGATAATGGGGTTTGTCATTTGTAACCATTGTATTATATAGTGATAAACAGTTACAGATTCATTCATTTTTGTTACTAATGCTACTGAATTATTTGTTGTCAGTACTTTTCCAGGGGGATACAAATGTATAGTTGGCACCCACCTGTGGACGCCCATGTATCCGTGCATAACATGTAGCAGGGGCCTTGATCCAGATATAGCCCGTACATAGTGTTAAGACTTCGCCCATGTGACAAAATATACTGAGCCGCTATTTTTTATTTGATCACGTTAGTGTAGGCGTTTATACCCAGATGAATACAGTTCTTGAGGCAGCTAATGACATTAAATCAGGTTAAAGCCCCTCGGTAACCGTTCAATAATCCGCCACCACCAGTCTTTGAGAATGACTGTAGTGTTCTTTAAACCGACACCAGGCGGATTAACATCGAGTAAAGTACATTATGTTATAAACCACAACTGCAAGAATAGTACAAGCGATGGCCCTACGTGAACTTCTTTTATTGTACGAACGCTTGTTGAGGTATTGCATTGATTTTATTTGATAACGTTTAGAAATTATTTCAATGCGTGGGTTGGTGGATAGATGGTTTCATTTGAACTATCAATTTCCGTCCTAGTTGATTGTATTAAGTCTCGTCAGAATCAGTTGATAAATGAACATGGTAGAGTGATTACACGAACATTTTAACCAAATATCTGTTTATAGTATTAAAGTGACCTTGACCTATTACCTATGAACGTGAACTTGTTCGATGTGTTCCAGTGCTTGGTCATTGTATGAAAAGTTTTAACACTATCGGTTATATTTACAACATTATCAGTCGTTGCATCACTATCTGTCAAAAGTTGGTACAGTATCGGTTTGATATTACATTATTGGAAAGTACTACATTATCGGTCGCATCAAGTCTCATTTTCTCGTGACATACCTGGTATACCAAATACGAGACCTATCCACACCGTCGACAAAAACTAGATCAATACACTGTACACTCGTGACATTATTGAGAGGAGCTCTCGCGCTGGAGGTATCGCTTTTTATGAGTATCACAACTCACAAGCTATTCTCTTCTCGATCAGCAGCACTGCTAGAGCAACACAACATTCTTATTGACTTGTCTATCCGCGATAACAAACTTTTCACAACGCTGTTTGCTGGCCATAAAATTGAAGTCTGTAAAATATGTGATAGTGTTGTGCATTCAACCAAGTTCTATCCAGATGCACGGGGTACCGTATATTAAACAAGATTTTGGTCGTAGCTACGATGCGAATGGTTTTTATGGAGTATTTTATCAGGGAAAAGAAATCTGCAACTCCTTCAACCAACATGAATGTGATAGATCTGTGTACCGCTGTGCTCATATCTGTAAGACATGCAACGGAGATCACTCAGCATTCAAATGTAACCATACAAGCCGTCAAAATAACCAAGCTGCCAAACCATGAATAAGACATTTAATTAACCACGAGGGTAAGAGTTGACCTTTTATAGTTAATACCCATATCAATATACCCAGGTTAACCAGTGAGCTTAAAAAATGGCCCAGACATAGAACTATCAAAGAGTTTGCTGTTGGGTCTTAAAAATGGCTTTGACACTAAAGTACCAATATTTTCCATATATTCATCAAAAGTATGTAAACATTTACTTTCTGCTAGGTCTGATTCAGAACCCTTAGATAAACTTTTAAATTATGAACTAGAATATGGTTTCCTCGTTAGCCAATTTGATGTTTTACCCTACCCCATATGTAGAATAACTTATATTGGAATTACTATTGGAAAATATTCCAATAAGAGGTTTATTGCTATTGTTGACCTATCAACACCACGCTCTGACCCAGATCATCCAACTATCAATGAACTGATAAACAAAATTACTGCTCTTTATCCTATGTTACTACAGATCACGATAGACAAATACTCTTCGCGTTAACTTACGACCCGCTACTAGAGTCTGGTAACTTAACATACAAAATTTTTCAAAAAAATCATGGCCGCCTCGTATCGGGCTATCGTTGATCTGGTGTTCTGATAAGCTCTTTTTAAAAAAAATATTTTAAACTTTAAATCGAATCCAAAATCTATCAGTCTTAATGCAAATTAAATAATTTTATATTTATTTGTTAAGTCTCAAAAATAATTTAGACTGTAGCGTAAGAACACGTTTTTAAACTTGGAGGTAGTAAACAACGTGTGGACTGGCTAAATATAGTAATTATAGTAACAATTGCAACCTGCTCGATAATGTCCAGATAAACCAGGCACACGAGCAGATTTAACTATGAAATCTCTTCTTTTGAGTCTCTTAACATTTTGTTATCGCTCCCAAAAAAAAACATGTACGAAGAGAGAATTGTTAGTGTTACTCGGCCACCTCAATTATGCCATGCGTGTCACCCACCCAGGTCGGAGTTTTGTATCTTTATCTTCTATCTTTAGCTCATTCTGTTCAAGAAATGCATCATCATGTCTCTCTGAAATTTGTGTAGGGAAAAACTGTGTATGTTCATAAAATGATTGTGTGAGTGGAATGGAATATCTTTATTCTTGGACACCAAGCCCGCTTTATCTCATTATATTCGTCATCTACCGATGCCTCTCTACTTGTGATTTTTGTGGATTTTTCCAGGGCCATTGGTTCCATGATATTTGGCCAAAATAAGTAATTGGCCGTGCAAAAAAAATAGGCAAACTTTCACTGACACTCCTGGAGCAATATTTCCAATTGTGATTGCGTCAATTGTGTGGGGTGCTAAATGACGGTCCAGGAAGGTTGTGTTTCTCTCTGAGAATGAAACTACGGTGTGTCGTTAATAAAGGCAGATCATAACTTGTGTGGGTAATGAAACGATTAACAGACAATTAGCCTCTGTCCTCTGACAATGTAACTTAATTAAAAACACTGAAACGTGCGTCTGTAATCAACAGAAGAACATCAAATTGTATCTCAAAATTCTTAGGAATGTACATTGCCTTCACTAGAACTCCATTCTGTAGTGGAGAAAGCACGAGTAACTGTATATTCGTGGAAAATAATCAGACGTAATTATTTTCTACGTCATGTTTAGTGACAACATGTTAACTGACTACTATATAATTGAGTCCTGTACATGGCATGTTATAATGTGAAAACGTTGTGTTGCAGATCAAACGATGTCATAACAGTGACATTGATATAATATTCGATGACTGAAAATAACATCGGCCAACTGTCATTTCGTGAAAAAGAAACTGAGCAGCTGGAAGAACTGCTTACGTTACAACTGTCGTTTCAAAGCTGTGAGTGTTTTTATAGCTTGATGGTGTTATAGGGTAATATATATTCTTGTAAATAGTATATTTCAACTTTTCTGATAAAAATAAGCTTATTAAATAATGTTTATTTCCTGTCCATTATAAAGTATTGTGTACCCAAGAGACCTTCAAGACATTACAGACAGAAACGTGAACTGAATGTGCCTTGTGCAACATACAGAATTGTTTTCTAGGCTATTTTATAGACATCACATCAGCTAAAGTATACACTCCGACTACTGAGCGTGTGCTTAATCTACAGAAAAACGCCAGCAGAGTCCTCTTAGCTACGGCTAAATTTAGTATGGATGTGACAGGTTTTACGCGCGCATGCTGGTAATGTTTACATGTTTCATTAAGTTATCAATTGACATTTTGTTTTGATGTAAATCATCCACGTGGATGGAAAAAACACTAATAATTTAAAAACCACCCAACCAACGCAGTACGAAAAAAATCCTCCTCAACTGACGATCGATCTCACTATGAACCGAAGACGTACTATCTACCACTTTACAATCTTTATCAATCAATCAGAAAGTAGTCTGGTAAACGACTTTCAGAGACATTAAAAAATTAGAAAAACGGATAGCAATGTTTGTGAATAGGCCGTTCCCAAGTTGAACAATTTTATCTTCTGAGAATTAGATATACAACATGAGCTGAGATTAATCGATATGCTTAAACAAGGAATCAACGGCCCAAGCGCTATCCCGACAAGCTCTGGCCAGATGTGTGGCCCCCTAAACGATGAGCGGCAACGATTGTCGCTGGCATAACTATTTTACTAAACGTAGAAACAAACGGAAACTGATGCATTGTGAATTCTTGTTAAACCATTAATGTTTATAAGGTTCCGAAGGAAGATCTTAAATTGCTCTTTGTTTAAACATTCGTTAAAAGTCTAATTTCCTCGTGACGTGCTAGGTATACCAAATTCCGTGAAGTAAACAAATGGTAAATTACTTGAAGGATCACATTATAACATACACTCTGTTAACTGAGGAAACTCGTAAAAAGATAATTAATTTATTTTCTGTGTTAATAATACATCATGATGTAATTATTTTAAAGTGGCGTGACACCTAGACGGCATGACATCACTAAACACTTTATGTTGCAGAGAGATTTTAAAAGCAATATGCATGACATCTCTAAACACTCTGTGAATCACTTTATGCTACACAGAGATTGTAAAATCAATGTGTTTAATTACAATCATACTACTCTTCAAAACCTAACATCTGATTTGAATAACCGCTTTGGTAACTTGGAGGGGATAGGCGTGGACATCCGTTCTCCTCTTCCGTTGTCCCGTGGTCGCGGCAGAGGGAGAGCCTCTCCCTGTCTAGAGCCAGAGTGTCGAGGTCTGACGGCAAATGTGCCTGAGCTATAAGCTTGCTGGTTCAGCCATATAACTCATCGGCCACACACCTTCAGGAAACTCATTTAAAATCTTGTGACAATGATAAAATTACTCTAAAAAAAACTTTTCCCGTCACAGCACCTTTTCAGATGGTACAGAGACGGCTACTGGTAGAATTTCATATTCAACAACACCAACCGTATCCACAGTTATGTAGCGCTCGACTCTAAGATGCAAGCTGTGGCCATTCGTGTTCCATTTGCTTAAACTGACTGACTCTACACATAGTCCTCCCAATCCTTTTGTTTCTGTACATCAACTTATTTAATAGAACAGCTACCTGCACCCTTTATTGAACGCTGACAACCTTTTATGGGACAGTAATTATCTCGATAAAAGGGGCATAATTTTAGATAAGTAAATCCCGCATGGAAACTTGTGTTTCTTTACACCCAGGCAATGGGGCCTACTCAGTTGATATTACCGTCACAGATGCAGCACTTCTCGATGATTATTTTTTGAAAGTGCATGGGAACCTGTGTGGCAGAGACCATTTCCAAATCATCATTGAGCGTCTCTCTTCCAGTTCGCTGGAGAGAATTTCAAGGTGGAAATTTAACAAAGCAGATTGGCCGAGCTTGACCCACAGGTCATTCTAGGCTAGCAGCAGATGATCTTTAATAAACTTTTACAAATAGTAAACTGCTGCTGGAAGAACGATTCCTAAAACCTCAACAAATATGAGGCTCAAAAGTAAACAATGGTGTGATAATGATTGCAAAAACGCCATGAAAAGATCGTATAATGGATGAGCGTCATTTTAATAAACATTCTCTACCAGATAATTTGAGCAAGAGCGCATCACTAGAGCTAAAACTGGAAGCATGCTCAAATCCAAGAGACGTGCTTGTTGGCACGATTTCGTGTCCGATATGACGTTTAAAACACCTATGCGTAAGGTTTGGGACATGATTCAGCCTTAAAGGCTAAAATAATAGTGACGGTTCAGCATCTGAAGGCAAGCTTCCGAATTATTGGACTTCAGGTGAATTTCTTTAATCCTGGTGCCGTAACCGGGTAAATATCACACCGATCCGAATAATTACCACTCTATAGCTCTTACCAGCTGCGTCTGTAAGACTATGGAGCAGCTAATTAATGGTCGTCTTTTCTAGTTCCTTGAGGACCAAAACCTCTTGACCAACAGTGTTGGTTCAGACAAGGTCGGTCAACGTTGGACCACTTGGTCCGTTTCGAGACATTCATTAGAAATGGTTTTATTTAAAATGAGCATGTTGTGTAGGTTTCCTTCGAACTAAAGGCCTATGACACAACGTGGAAACATGGGATTTTAAAGGACCTCTTAGACATGGGGCTGAGAGGTCTTCTACCAATATTTCACAATTTCTATCTCATACATATGTAAAAGTGTGCTCCACTCTCTCTGACTCTCATGAGCAGGAGATGGCAGTTTCACAGAAGTTTACAATCACCAATCGTACTTAGTATTAAAATCAATAGCTTAGCTATCAATATTAACAATGTAGAACATTAACAACAGCTAAGTCTGAGAAAATAGGATGCATTTCTGTAATAAAATTTGGTCAGATAAGGGATAGTTATAAAAAAAAAAAACCTCCTATGTCTACACCGATGGTTCAAAGACTGAAGAGCTACAGCAATATGGTTTACAGACTCTTGTCTCCCTTCTTCTCCTTTCAATTTTGTCCATTTCCATCCATTTATCTGCTGATGCTAAGGCTTTCTCACTGGCTCTAGACCTAATTTGCGAACACTATGTTAAGAAGGCTTTTATCTGCAGTGATTCGCTGTCGTACCTTTTAGCTATTGATAGCTTGCAGATTCTTTCACAGTATAAAGGTCTAGTAGCCAGTGGAGCAGACGTTTTGTTCTGCTGGATAACCAGTCAAGATATCCATGGAAACACTGTCGAAATCAACCCTGAACAAGCCCATTTCTCAATCACAAATATATTATAAAGATCAAATACACAACTCTTAATACATATTTAAACTGTGGCAGGGTATATGGGACCAGGAAGTCAAGAATAAACTCCTTGACATATAGCCTGCCATTGGACCAAATGCTTATTCCTTAGGAATGTATCGAAAAATGACCAATTGGTTCTAACGCGAGGTCAGCTCACTCAAATGTTGCTTCTAGACAAAGGTCAGCGTCCTCCAGATTTTCTGGCTGCCCATACGACATAAAACACAAGCTGGTTGATTCTGTAAACTTCGACACTGTTAGGCTACATTCTACACAGTCTCTTATATAAAGGATTTGTTTGATAACATTGCTGGCGATGTTGCCATCAGGTTCCTTAACCTGATCGGTGTGTTTTTAACTAAATCTAACTATTGTAATTATATAAAAAAATATTTTTTAAAGATCATATATGTTCAATGTTTACTACTTTTAATACTTATGTCTATCCGTTTCAGTTCATCTCATTTCTGTTTTAGATGTATAACCTCTGGTGCTGGAGATTGGAACAATAATAAACTAAACTGTATGATATAGAAAAATTGTAAATTGTTTACGCCAAGTATTTACGCCACAGCGTAGCTGAAATACTCCTGAATGTGGCGTAAAACACTAATCAATCAATCAATATTTGTACACCTGTGCTTTCGCTTTGGATTTTGCGTTCTCGGTGTTTCATCTTCTTGATTTAAGCCATAGACAGTAAAAACCACGCGTGGCCGTATCCGACTTCTATAAGAAACTGATGTCTGATTAAACTATTCTTTTAGAAATATGACGAAAACAACTATTTTTAAAGACAGTCGTCATCAATGCCCACACCGCATGATTTCATAGAATACAGATGACAATTGCTAACTATACATTCTGATTTCATAGAATACAGATGTAAATTGCTAGTTTTACATTCTGGTCCAATATGTTTCTATTATAAAATAGAATAGCCTTAACTAGCAGAGGTAAATAACAAGTTCATTAACGTAGACCAATATGTTTCAAAAGTATGATTCTGTTAATCCGGTGCGGAAATAACTAAACAAAAACACATAATAATAATAATAATGTACTCGCCCAAGCGAATAAATGCTCCAATCGCGATAGGTTCGTTTGAAATGTTCGTTACATACACACACACACACACACACACACACGCTAACGCACACACAAACTCTGTGACATATGCTTAAGAAAAATAACAACTGACAGCCGTTGTTCAACCTAAAATAAACCCTTGATACCTCAGTTCTGCTGTTGCTGATGCGAAATTTAAACCTAATACCAAACAAGAAAGGACTAGAGTTAAAATACGAACTATAACTCTAAGCATGATTTTCGTTACAATGCCAGAGAACAGATCTTAATTAACAGATATATGTTTTATTCTGTCTGCACCGATTTTTCGTCCAGCTTCAACAACGTCAACTACACAATGTGAATGTGTTTGCTCTCTGTCTGTTGACCCTGTCTGGGAACAGCATGGTTTGAAGTATATGTCCATGCTGTCAGCTTCGGAGGAATATTACTTATCAAACAGAGCATTTATATATAACACTTCAAATTATGGTTGTGTTGAGTAGTGTTTCTGTTTACTGTTAGAAGTTTTACGCCGTCGTACAAGTGAAATACGGTTGAGCACGGCGTTAAACACCAATCAATCAATGTATCACTTTGCATGTTCGTGTAATAATAATAATGAACAAACTGCACCACCCATGTTCTATATTTATAAAATATATGATCATTCTTTCGACAAGTACATCATCAGACATTGCATCGCAAACATAATATCATTTGATCGTCGTCCTTATTTGTTGAGAGTAGCATGATACCGTGATAGTCGCGCGCCTTTATATATTCTGAGGAATGCCTCGATAATTCACAACTGGAGGCAGTACATAACTTCCTGTCAAATGGATCACAAACAGATCGATAATACTCAGTTGTTTTGGGGTTTTTTCCCCTTTATAATAACAATAACTGAAAAAGTTTTTCGTAAGATTTTTGTTTTTGACTTTTTTTTTACAGCTGAATTAATTACTTTTCAATGGACATAATATTTACATGTAATTGTACAGTGTTTAAACCTGTAACATTAAATCATGTATGGTTGTTGCGTTTCGCCATAGACAATATTGAAATGTACAGTAAACGTATAAGAAAATAACTTCAAAAGTAAATTCTTAATTAGATTTAGGAAGACTATATATATAGGCCTACTAGAATTATTCCCACTGATGAGTTCGACAAAGTAGAGTAAAGTTACGACTCCCATAAAAGATACACATGGATGCATTGTGATTCAATATCTCAGTTTATTTTAAAACTACTCTTAAACCACTGACAATGGTTTTAAAATAAACCGTTACTTTACTCTACTTTATAGGCCTACCATGAAAGACTTTCCCATCGACCAGTAAAACAAACGTTAATTCATTGCTCCATTTGGGAAAATACCAAAAATAAAAATAACATTTGCTATAATATACATTCCACATTACTGAAAATCTGTGTAAGTACAAGCATTCTGTGACCATGTTTTAAAACAAAACATGAAAATGAATTTCATCAGAGACGTTCATTAATTTTATACATCATACGTTGTTCCATTTAACAAATCGTACAGCAATAGGAGTACTTGCTTAGATTAGTCAACTCTTTAAGTGTGTATTGGACAATGAATGTTGCATGTATACCCTGAAGACTTGTAATTGCGTAGCTATATTTGTCCACGTCAGTATTAAATTCAGCACACTAGAAATGGGATATATTAAATGGACCATTAGAGGTGTATAATTAGTGACCCTGCGGCAATGTCTACATGCTGAAGGGGGCATCAACTCGATCACAGAAGAGCCAACCATACGATCAGGCACCAGACCATGTTAATGAGTTCACTCCTGTCTTTGATTAAGTGACACCATACCCCAGGAACAACTTCATTGGAGATAGTTTTATTCGAAATAGGTTGGATTAATTCATGGAAAATAAAAGACAAATTCTGAGTGTCATAGAACCGATTCTAAAAAGATTCTTATACATGCACCCCGAGTCGCAATATTTGTGCGAGTTTCCTCGAGTTTCTACGTTAAGCTACGGGTGTCCATACGAGCACGGCATTTATTCCCGTGGGAATTGTTGCGAGTTGCCCTGAGTAGCAGCAAGTCGATGAGTTGCTAATGAGCTTGGACCCAGCTCTCAATTTTTTGGATTTTGCAAAACTGAAAAGGCCAATCACGAGTTGCCCACAAGTTGCCCCGAGTTGTCCCGACCTGTCCTACGAGCTGTTCCGACCTGTCCTGCGAGTTGTCCCCACTTGTCCTACGAGTTGTCCCGAACTGTTCTACGAGTTGTCCACCATATGCATCCAGTTCCAGCTCAGGACAACAACAAGAACACAGAGTCCTGTTGTGATATCCTTTTATCCAACTTACGCCGTTTCTAGGAGTACTTCAACTACAGTGCGTATATTTACCAGTAACGAAAGAATCCGTGTTCTAGCTAGCAGGAATGTGATATTTACAACCAGTCGAACGGGAATCTTTATGTCTGTCCCCTGACGATCCCGTTCAACCCAACTGGGGTCAGTATCTTCTGTCGAATACAACACTGCCCATCAAACACTTAACACCAGACGTGTTACAAGTCCTAAAAACCAAAACACTCAACTGGGTTGTATTACTTTGTTATGCACTTCGCTAGGATACTCGATGTAACCCTTACAATTAATGGAACTGTCACGTATACATCAATGGTTAAACCTTTTTTTATTTCAGAAAAGTTCAGCCTGTACGTGATGAATCTACACATTGAAAACTAGACTCTTCGCCTATCACACCAACACCAACAGTTCTTATGCTCATAAGGTTTCGAAAGAAAGGTCTTAAATTTCTCTTTGTTTAAACATTCGTTTAAAGTCTAATTACCTCGTGACGTGCCAGGTATACCAAATTCCCTGAAGTAAACATGTGGTAAATTAGTTTTGGGATCACATTATAGCATACTCTCTGGTAATCATGGAAACACATAAAAAATAGGATTAATTTTTTCTGTGTAAATATACATCATAAAGTAATTATTTTACAGTGGCGTGACACCTAGTCTGCATGGCATCATTATAAAAGACTTTGTGAATCACTTTATGTTACACAGGGATTTGAAAAGCAATATGCTTGACATCGCTAAACACTTTGTGAATCACTTTATGTTACAATTGAGGGATTTGAAAACCAATTTGTTAAATTACCATCATATTAAAAAGCTAACCTCTGATTTAAATAACCGTTTTGGTGACTTGCAGGTGATAGACGTGGATATCCGTTCTCCTCTTCCCTTGTCCCGTGGTCACGACAGAGGGAGAGCTAGTAGGGCCGCCCCTAGTCTAGATACCATAGTGTGGGGTGATCCTTTAGAGGACCGCCCAAAGTTTGGCTGAAATAGGAGTAGATCTCCAACTGAGGAAATACGATCACAATCGACTCTTAGTTCTCTCATGCGCCTCCCTCCATTATGAGCAGTATTATTTATTGGAATTGTCAAGGCAAATGTGACTGAGCTATAGGCTTGCTGGTTCAGTCATATAACCCATCAGCCACACACCTTCAAGAAACTCATTTAAAATCTTGTGACAATGATAAAATTACTCTAAAAAAATCAATCCATCGCAGTGCCCGTGTAATAATAACAAAACTGCACAACCCCGGTACTATTTTTATAAAATATGTGATCATTCTTTGGACAAGTACATCGTCAGACATTGCATCGCAAACAAAA
Source organism: Cryptochiton stelleri (assembly GCA_031471745.1). Taxonomy (NCBI): domain Eukaryota; kingdom Metazoa; phylum Mollusca; class Polyplacophora; order Chitonida; family Mopaliidae; genus Cryptochiton; species Cryptochiton stelleri. The sequence goes on along the minus strand of JAUELC010201711.1, from coordinate 4,420 downwards.
TATTATTTAATCATCTTCCTTATTTGTTGAGAGCAGCATGGTACCATGACAGTCGCGCGCCTTACTGAGAAGTGCCTCGATAATTCACAACTGGAGGCAGTGCATAACTTCCTGTTAAATGGATCACAAAAAGATCGATAACACTCAGTTCTGAAAAAATTAATTGTATTTTTCACATTATAAACAGTGTGCAATAACTGAAAAAGATTTTCGTAAGATTTTTGTCCTTGACGTTTCATTTTTACAGCTGATATAATATCTACTTTACCTGTAACATTAAATAAACTATGGCTGTTGCTGAGAACTTAGGCAGAATGCGGTTCACCATAGACAATATTGTAATGTCTGTAAAGTAAACATATAAGAAAATAACTTCAAAAGTACTTTCTTAATTAGTTTCAGGAAAACTATAGGCCTACTAGAATTATAAAATTATTCCCTCTGATGATTTTCACAAAGTCGAGTAAAGTTACGACTCCAATAAAAGATACACTTGGATATTATATTGTAATATAATTTCTCAGTTTATTTTAAAACCACTGTTAAACCATTGGCAATGGTTTTAAAATAAACCGTAACTTGCTGTCAATTTTTGGGATTTTGCAAAACTGAAAAGGCCAAACAGGAGTTAGCCACAAGTTGTCACGAGTTTTCCCGACCTGTCCTACGAGTTGTCCTACGAGTTGTCCCGACCTGTCCTACGAGCTGTCCACAATATGCACCGAATTCCAGCTCAGGACAACAAGGAGACATAGTCATGTTGTCAAATCCTTTAATCCAACTAACGCCGTTTTCACAAGTACTTCAACTATGTTGCCGGTCACGAAAGAATCCTTGTTGTAGCAAGCAGGAATGTGATATTCACAATCAGCCAAACGGGAAAATTTCTGTTAAGTACAACAGTGCCATCAAATACCTTACACCAGACATGTTGCAAGTCCTAAAAACACACACACTTAACTTCGTTGTATTACTTTGCCATGTTATGCACTACGCTAGGATACTCAATGTAACCCTTACAATTAATGGAACTGTCAAGTATACAGTAATGGTTTAAGCATTTTTTTTATTATTTCAGAAAAGTTCAGTCTGTACGTGAACAATCTACACATTGGAAACTAGACTCTACTCCTATCACGAAACCACCAACAGTTCTTATGGCATACAAGTGTCATGCTTTAGCGTTGTATAATGCGTACAGGAAATCTAGAATTAAAAAAAAGTCGCGTGAGTATAAAGTCACTTTTGGTAATGCAGGGTGATTACATCGACGCCGTAAATAAATACAGTTTAACACAGAGGATTAAATGACATTGTATTATGCAATGGTAACAAGTTCATCTCCCCTGTGGTATCATCTCGTGTCTCCATGGTTACAAGTACATGTGATCCGCAACAACATTTTGTGAAATAAGTGGTTATTTCCTTGGACACCGAGACCTCGTGTGCAATAAAGAACTGCGCGGTGATGGAATTCACTTGTCGGAAATTGCCACCGATATATATCATTTAAACTGTTGCAAAATGTTTTCTCCAGCAATTTATTAGAATTAAATTCAATCATATTTACAATGACATGGATAATGCCGTATTTTACCCTATCCCTTGATTGATTTATGTAATCGTCAATACCAGAAGTCTATCAACCAGAAGCGTGCAGCGCCCATTGTACCAGTTCATCTGCATTGTGTTTTTTTGTCAGCTATTGACGTTTCATGTGACGTAGCCTGCGCAGGAGATATTATATTTATTCATTCAGCGCAGTTTGATTTTCAGAATCCAATGGCGCATCATAGGTAATAACCTAATAGTTAAAAGGGGCTATAGGCGCTATTAAAACTATCACGTTGCAAGCGATCCGCGGGTTTCTCGTGTATTGTCTTATTTTTATTCGTAAAATGCATTAACAAACTTAAAACAAAATCATTTGTCAACTAGAAAGGATATAAAACAGGATTTCCAATGATTCGTCCGGCGAGTTGCGATTTTCAAACTTCGTACGCTGTACACTAGAGGGCGCTACTCTTACAAGCCGACTAGAAATTAGCTTCAATGCCGTTGAGCTGGAGTAAATCAGGCGTTGCATACTACTAGTTAATATACTTCTGTCAATACATATAACGTAATAATATTCAAGACAGAAAAATTAGGAAAAACTAAACAAAAATAAGAGCACCCTATCAGGAAATGAAAAGTAACGGTTGGAATTAAATCGTGATGTCTCGTTGGGAACAAAAATGATGGTGGCGAGTTATATCTAGAAAATGGTGGCAAGTAATGTGATGAAATCAGTACATTATTTCAAAGAAAGAAAGGGGAAAATACATTCTTATTGTAAACAAAACAGTATTGTTAACAAAACATTTGGCCTTGCCTAACCGTCTTAAATAAGATAGTCTCTCCGTTTGCTTAAATACTAAAATTGTTCAATTCTTGGCTAAAGGGATAGCTTTGGGTGGCTCGTTTGGTGAGGCTTCATGGGGAAATGGTTGCTTTGGTTTTATCTGGGTTCAAAAATCATAAGGCATATTTATCTATTTGTTTAATAGATGTATGCCTATATTATATTTTGTTTGCTCCGTGGCAATCCCGGGACATGGGAGTTATCCCTTAAACCAGTTAGAAAGTTTCCGTGTTATCCAGGGTGATCTGTCGGGGTTACCACAGGTGACCCGGGGCTCGATTAGCAATAGCACCTTTTCCCATGAAGTTTTGGTAGATCGTGTAGATTATTGAATAAAGCTATGACAAATCTTCTTCAAAACAACAGTTAATTGACGCTTGTTTTGTCATAATTTTCTAATTGGCATATATTGTCCATTTTAGATTTGTGGTACATAAGATGGTTGTCAAATGTTAAGACGGGTGGCGCAATTTCAGTGCTTGCCACAGGCGCTATTTTGGGTAGATACGATACGTCCTTGTCACGATGCATTAGGTGTAATGTATAATCAAAGATATAACAGGAGCACACGTTTGGTAATTACTAAGAGACACTTATGGAACAGATAAATCTTAAATGTTTCTATTTTTTCTGGAATCTTTCACAAATATTAACGAACAAAATAACATTTAAGAAAGCAACCCTATAAATGCTTGACAAACGTAACGAAATCCTTGTAACTGTTCATAGAGACATTAGGTATTGTTTCTCCTGTGATTTTATAATTTGTATCATTCTGAAAAACACGGAACATTGCAGCTATATCCCTTAATATCGTGTATGTTGAATCGACTGTTGAATAAAACCAGAAAGTAAAAATTCTGTCACTGATTCCTCGTAAACAAATAAATGACATATGTCTTTGTGAAACTCTTGACCATCTACTTTACAATGCTTATTCGCGCTTGTTTCCATGGATAATTTCAGTTGTTCGTTTCGTTCCGTTATGTCAAGTCTCCCAGACAACCACAGGTATATGATGGACTCACACGAGGCGACTCCGCCTATCGCGGGCGGTGTTTTTTTACGAGGTTTCCTCCCCGTTTTCCACCGTATTTAGTAAGACAGAGTAAAGCAGTGGATAATCCGTCGCCATATACGTGAAATACCATTGATTACGACGTTAAGACCAATCAAACGAACAAACAAACAATCCTTTCTTTATGTGTTTTACACTATAAGTAACCCCTGCGTTATTTTTGCAAAAGATCTACCAATATCTATCTATATGATAAGTCTTAAATTACAACAAATGTATATAAGATATTATGGACGCGGCTTACCTGATATATTTATTTGAGGAATTTATATCATAGAGTACTTTTATGATTAGATCAGAGTAAAATAAGAGATCCACATCATCAGCCAATGTAAGACAACTTACCAATCACAAGTAGCATATAGCCAAGGTCTCAACACTAATCTGGGGTTGTGTTACAGTGTAATAGAGGTATATTAGATTCATTTGATTCAATTATATTAAAGGGGGTTGTCTACAGTCTCTTTCTATTTGCTGCTGATGTATAATGTGGTAATCAAATTCGACAATTGTCACTGTTAATAAGTGTATCTTTGTTTGACAGGTGCTACATTCAAATTAAAGCCTACTGTGCAGGTATCAGGGAATGTCACTGTTTATAAGTGTATCTTTGTTTGACATGTGCTACGTTCAAGTTAAAGCCTACTGTGCAGGTATCAGGGAATGTCACTGTTTATCAGTGTATCTTTGTTTGATATGTGAAGTTAAACCTACTGTGCAGGTATCAGGGAATGTCACTGTTTATAAATGTATCTTTGTTTGATATGTGCTACACTCAAGTTAAAGCATACTGTGCAGATATTAGGGAGTGTCACTGTTTATAGGTGTATCTTTGTTTGACAGGTGCTACATTCAAGTTAATTTGTTTGTTTGATTGGTGTTTAACGTCGTACTCAAGGGTATTTCACTTATATGACGACGGATTTTCCACTTCTTAC
>JAUELC010201600.1:0-10796 GCA_031471745.1 Cryptochiton stelleri | reverse complement strand
AGTTAATCATGTTGATAAGTGTCAGTATTTTAAATTCATTCATTAATGTTTGTATATATATTTATCTATCATACCCTATCAAGTTTTCTTATGTACCCTATCATGTAAATACTTATAAAATATAGAGTGAGAATGCGTGTGTGTGTGTGTGGATCTGAAGGAGGGCCTCAGGGAAGATCAGCTTTGCTGACTGAGCTTGTCAACCCTTTGTAAATAAAGGTTATTATTATTATTATTATTAATACTGATTTTTCAACATAAAATCTTCTATTTTTGTATAAACTGACAAGCAGCACGGTATTTCAGGCAAGATTTCTTATTTCAATTTTAGTACAATTATAAAGATATGTTTTAAAGATTTTTGGTTGAGTACGTTAGGTATTGAAATATTCAAATTTGTTTTTTGGTAAATCATACTGTTTCTTAATTATTGCTGGTTTACATTAGATTGAAGTAGTATAATAAATAAATTTGCAGTTGTTGAGGACCGGGATATTGTGAAGCGCAATTAAGAAAGTTTCACAGGCCTCTGGACCCATATACTATGCTTTCCTCGTTATTATATGTTGTAATAATATCTGCAGGAAACAGTTATATAGAATTTTACAAATAAAGCATGCTGTCTTTTTAATTTTCACAATGAAATAATAATGTTTGATTGGTAAATTAGCTCAGAGTTTAAACGTCACAGATAAATTACTGGTGTTTTTAGAGCTAATTGATTATATCCATCACTGTCCCGTGCTAATTGCTTGTTATAATCACAGAATAATCCCTCATAGTTAAATTAGAGATAAAGTCTCATATATCAATCGTCAGATTGAGGGAACTAAAGGTAATTATTCTGGGCTTTTTATGGGATAATTGTGGATTCAACTTTGGTTTCATGAAAGCCTATATTTGATTAGCACATTTCATTGTTCACTCATAACGAAGAGTTAAACCTGGGAATACGAGTCACCAACTGGTTATAAAAGAACAAAAAAAGTGTGGATAAGATAAGAATCTTTATTTTGAACACAACATTAGCTCATGAGAAAGAACTCTTTATACTACCACATGAGAATTTAATAAGAGTTAGTGGAGTATTTTTAGTTAGTATGCAAATTTATGCTAACAATATATATGCAGTGTTAACTTCATTGATGCTTGACTTTGTATACCTTGTTTGGCATTTCACAACATACTTAAGATTATTTCACTCAAAAGTCGACCGTATCTTCTGATAACAGTCTCAGTCTCACCACGTACTGTTAATATTGTCCTATGGATCAAATGATTCATACACAGATAAACTTAAAATGTCCGACAAGAAATACAAATATTTTAATCACAGTTAAGTTACTGAATCACGTCTCATGGAATCCAATTGTAACATTCTGTATTGATTCTCTACAATGTGAATGGGCCTTAAAGGTGTTCAAGCTCTTAGTGTTGTTCAGTGTGGTACAAAGGGAGGCCACCCAATGTTTGACAGCGATCATGACAGCTGAATAAAAGATTATAAGAAACAAGGCTTTCTATAAGGAGATGTTTTTCTCCCAGCTCATTTATTCTCTGGGTCGTTTTTGTTAAACACATAAATGGCTGCTGAAGAAAATCGATACATTTCTGCACTGTGTAAATAAATTCTTGCACCTTTCATGGGAGCCTTTGATGGTGTGGAAACCATATTGACTAACTCACCTTTCTATGGCTGTTCTTTAGAAAGAAAAATTATCCCACTGAATTTCTTGACAAGCCTTTATTTATTTACCAAACAAACATAATTTATTTGAAAGACTGGAATAAACACACACGCTTAGAAGTGAATCATTGATTGTCAGTACTAAGTTGACATACTATATATGTTTAAGCCTAAACCCCCTTATCTATATGGAAGACAAGATTTTAACAAAAAATGTGCTTTTAAGATTCTATAAAAAAAAAGCGTCACAACAGAGTGGAGAATCTCCTCACAATGGGTATTATGTCAAGATGATAATTAGTGAAGGATAGTGTTTGTTTTGTTTGATTTGTATTTAACATGGTATTTCACTTATATGATTTTTTATTTCTGGTGTTTGGTGGAAAATTGAGAAGAAACCTCATAAAAACCATCACCTCTAATCTGACAGATATGATATATATTGTCTGCAAGATTTCCTATGTTTTACTCTTGGTGACCTTGATATTTAACCTGACCTTGAAAATCAAAAGACATTGTCACAGGAAACATGTGCAGCTAGAATTAAGAATCTGCTGATCTGTGATTCCGACTGTATCTTGTCTACAAGAGTTTTCTGTTTTTTTGCCCTTGGTGACCTTCCCCTTTGATCTATGACCTTTAAATGAATAGGATTGTTCTCCTTGTCATAGAGGAAATGTGTACAAATTTGATCAACATCTGATTAATAGTGCAATGATAAATCTTGTCTGCAAAATTTTCTAGTTTTGGCTCATGGTGACCTTTGTCTGATCTATGATCTTGACAATCAATTGGCTTATTGTGATTGCTTGAACAACAAATATTTCAATCTCTATCTTGTACCAACATGTTATGGACAGAATCACATACACATTTTTTCCAAAATACCCTCTGGTGACCTTTGACCTATGTTTCGAGAAGATAATAGGGATCGACTCCTCAGTATATATGAGTGAGGATCAAATGACAAATGGCTAAATCTGTCTTGTTTGCGAGCATGTTCCCACATTACACTCTGGTGACCTTGAGCTTTGACACCATCCATCAATAGCCTTAAATCTATACACCTCACCATGAGTAACATGTGTACCAAGTTTAGAAATAAAATGACAAACAGTTCAATCTGTGTCTCGCTTGCCTGATGTTATGGACGGAATCACAAGCACTACCATTACAATATACTTCTCTCGCAAGGGTTGATAAAGGTCTCTGTTCTATGATCTGTTTTTGAACATGCCTGTTCAACTGTAATCAGTCACTCAAGAGGTTAACATAGTGATTCGCCAAAGATGTCATCCTACAAGGTCACCGTCAATTGACAACAGTTTAATTACTTGATACGGATGATTACTGAGCGGTATTAAACTATGGCTGATAAATGTTTCTGGTGGTTTTGTCCCTCAGACATGACTGTGTGTTGGATCAGTGATTTCTTAGGACTAGACTCCATGTCTCCATTCACTTATCAAATGACAAAAGCAGTTCAAAAACTTTCTGACTCTCACAGAAATAGAATGTCTTTCTAGCTGGTTCTGTCTCTCCTGAAAGAGAAGGCTTATATTTTAGGTACTTGTGATTTGTATTGTAGTTCCAGCATTAAGTTATTCAGTAGAGGCTTCTTTTTTATTAATATGTTTTTATTATCTTTAAATAATATAGGACAAGTACATACATTTAGTGCAACAATACACAACACAGGACATAACTTTACAGGACGTAACAATTAAACATTTTGACATAACATATATACGCTACATTTATACAATCCTCAACACAAAAATACTTTTTACCATCATAATGTCATAACAGAGGAATATTGAAAAAATGCAGCATGTTGAAAAATAATTAATGATGTACGAAAATATAATGTTAAACTTTACGTCAATGGAACATTCCCTTTTTTTGTCTGTGGCCAACTGAAATGACTTCAGAGAGTATGTTTGTAAATTAAAATAGTTGCAAATTTAAATAGTTGCGCTCTTCCAGGTATAAGCAAATTTGGGAATGTATATATTTTATATAACCTTAGATAGATATTGTATTTTATATTGTATTTTCAAGAAAATAAATACGTACGACCAGTGAAAAGATCAGAACAGGCTTCTGATTAACTTATCTTGCAATGTTCGTAAGAATCTGGTAGATTGATCTAATGTCAGACTCGCTTCTATGGAGTTAAAATTAAGTTGAAATCCAAACAATGTTAATCAATTTTAATATTTTGGGTGTTTAGTGCTATACCAGTTTCATACCACTTATATAGTGGTGCCTGTCTATTGATGGTTGAAGAAGCCCAATAGGCTTTTCATCGTTGCAAGACCAAAATTAGAAGAGTAAAAACCTGGCAGAAGTCAAGTTCTCAATCTGATTACAGAAATGGCCATTTGTGCCTTGGGGACCCTCCTGAGACCAAGTAAAGAAAGCACAAGAGCATATGTTGATGTGCTGTCTTTGGAGGAGCTATAGCGTATTGTCAGGCAAACAAGCCTGAGAGGCATCAACATTGGTCCTAACGTGGCATTATCATTGAGAAAATGGTGTAATTGGGGTCTTAAAGGTTTCTTTAATAAAAATCTGATATCAGACAATACAAGCTCGACCAACAGATTTCTTACATGTCTATAGACTAGAGGTCCAGTCCTTTCCCTGTATATTACATTGTAACTGTCTGCCACTGAAGCGTAGCAGGATAGAATTTTGCTGATTATTTCATAGCACAGAAATCATTTGAATTTTTTTGATAAAGAGATGAGAGTTACATGAAGCATGGCCACAGTTTTACCTTGAACCTGAAATTGTTTGATCAGCATTGAAAAACAGCAGCCTGAGATATTAGAATATACCATGCTTAGTCAGAGAGGATTGGCTGAATTAATACAGCTCAACTTTAAGTCATTCTCAAGAGATGCTATCTTTGGAGGAGGTATAGCGTATTGTCAGGCAATTAAACAAGCCTGAGAGGCAGACATTGCTCCTGACACCGCAGTATTGATGACAAGCCAGCATAATTGGGGTCTTGAACATCGCATCTTTAATTAAAATGGAAGAACGCAAATTCTAGTATCAGTTCTTTGTTCCTTTTGCTTGTTAGTTGTTATCCTTACATATATAGTCGCTGCAATCTGCAAGAAAGGAGAAATGATTTTTGGTGATTATTTATCACAAATGTTTCAAATTGATAAAGAGAATCGTGAAATGAAGTATGGCTGAAATTTTGATCCGGTATTTTCTAATCACACCAGAGTTGACATTAGAATATATCCTCAGCTTCATGAGTACAGTTTACACTATGAGCTGAAGAAATACAGAAGCCACTTTGATCAGATATAATTTTCTACCACCTCACACCAGTTACCAGAGATGGTATTTCAGTGACCGGCTATGTAAATTCCTTTTATCCAATCGGGGACGTTTACATAATCCTGACGACGGAAACATCTTAATTCTTTATGGGTTACGGACAATATCACACTTCCTTCTTTCACACACTAAACTGATTCACCAATCAAATACAGACTTCCGTCCACCAGCAAGACTGGAGTGCAAAGCCTTCACGTGTGATTATATCGTTAGCCAGACCATGGTTGTCAGGACAGAAAACAATAATTTTAGAGAGCGTAGCGTTGAATGACAAACTCACTGGAGTGCATTTGTCTGGGAGTTGATAAACTGTTATTTAATTGCTTTCCTGGTTTTAAGTCAGTCTGCATGGTCTACTGTCAATCTTGAGTCTTTAATACTCCTTATAAATCTTTCATTAAAACCTAAAGGGGTACGAGTCCAGTGTTTTCCATCAGGAAAGGTAAACACTTTAAAAGTCAACTCAACAGCTTCAATACTTTTGAGGACATTCCAAAGAAGACCAAAAAAACCTGCACAGTAACAAATGAAATTCTTGAGGGAGTAAAAAACAGTTTTTTAACCTGATAGGCAGATCTTTGATGTGTTAATACTGATGTTTAAACATTAAATCTTCTATTTTGTTTTTTGATAAAGTGACCCGTAGCACTATATTTTAGGAAAGATTTCAGTTTTCAGTTTCAGCCAATTTTTGGTTCAATATATTTTACAGATTTTGTATTGTATTGTAGGTATTACAAGGTTCAAATTTGTTTTCGGCTTAATCACACTGTCTTAATTATGGCTAGTTTAGATTGAACTAATATAATAAATTAATTTGCAGTCGTTGAAGACTTGGATATTGTGAAGCCCCATAAGCAATGTTTCACAGGGCCCCTGGACCCATACTATGTTTTCCTTGTTATTTCATGTTGTAATACAGGATACCAGCAGTAAACAGTTATACAGAATTTCCCAAATATTGCATGCTGTCATTTTCCACAATGATATAATAATGTTTGATTGGTAAATTAGCTCTGAGTTCGAACACCACAGATAAATTACCAGTGTTTTTAGAGGTAATTGATTATATCCATCATTGTCACATGCTAATTGCTTGTTATAACCACAGAATAATCCTTCATAGTTAAATTAGAGATAAAGTCTCATATATCAATTGTCAGTAGGAGGTTACTTAAGGTAATTACTCTGGGCTTTTTCTGGGATAATTGTGGATTCAACTTGTTTTCATTGATCAGCATATCTCATAGAATAGTTAAACTGAGAGTACGCACCACCAACTGGTTATGAAATAACAAAAAAGTGTTTATTTTGAGTCCTGTGATTAAAATACAAGATACGCTCATGAGAACTCTTAATACAACCACATGGGAATTTAATACGAGTTAGTGGTGAATAGTTAGTTTGTATGCAAATTAGTGCTTGTAATATATCCAGTGTCAATCTCATTGATGCTTGACTTTGTATACCATGTTTGTTATTTCACAATATACTTGAAGTTTTTTTCACTCACAAGACGACAGTTTCTTCTCATGACATTCCCTATCACACAGTGCTTTCTCTCTGTATTATTGATATGGAAGACACCATGTACTGTTATTATTTTCCTGCGGATCAAATGCTTCATGTAAAAATAAAATTAAAATGTCTGATAAGGAATCAACACATTTTAGGCCGAGTCAAGCTTTTTAATCAAGTCTCATGGAATCAAATTGTAACATTCTATATTGATTCTATACAATGTTAATAGGTCTTAAAGGTGTTCAAGCTCTGAGTGTTGATCAGTGTGGTACAAAGGGAGGCCACCCAATGTTTGACAGTGATCAATACAGCTGAATAAAAGAGTATAAGAAACAAGGCTTTCTATAAGGAGATGTTTTTCTTCCAGCTTATTTATTCTCTGGGTCTTTTTTGTCAAACACATAAATCGATGCTGTCAAAAATCAATACATTTTACCACTGTGTAAATAAATTCTTGCACCTTTGTGGGAGCCAACATTGATGGTGTGGAAACCACTCCTAATCTGACAGATAGGGTTTATCTTGTGTACAAGCCTTCATATGTTTTATTCTAGGTGACCTTGATATTTAACCTGACCTTGGAAATGAACAGACTACATACCATTGTCATAGGAAACATGTGCAGGTAGAATTGAGAATCTGCTGATCAATGATTTCAACAGTACCTTAACAGTGTGTTCAAAAGTTCTTTTTTTGCTCCTGGCAACCTTGACCTTTGATCTTTGGCCTTTAAATGTTTTCCCATTGGTTATTGAATATTTGATTTGTATATCGCAAGTCATGTTAAATTGTAAGGTGATTGAAGTGATAAGGTGATAATAAATGCCTCTGAATTACATACAATACTGTTTTTGGTATTGAGGTGCAGCATCATTTACCATTTGTCTGATCCCTGGGCATGTTCTAGATATTTGTGGATTCAGTTAGTCTTCACATTGGTTATTGAGTATTTTATTTGTATATTTGTTATATCTTTGGTGGCTTAAGAGGTTAACATGGTAATATTTCAAAACATCATTTTCAATTTACCAATTAGTATATCAAGGGCACCGTTAATTGACATCAATTTAGTTACTTGATACGGATGATTGCTGAGCGGTATTGAACTATGGCTGTTAAATGTTTCTGATGGTTTTGTCCCTCAGACATGACTGTGTGTTGGATCTGTCTTTTCAAACGACAGACTTCATGTCTCCATTCACTTGTCAAATGACAATACCTTTCAACAACTTTCTGTCACAGAAATAGAATGTGTGTCTGGCATGCTCTGTCTCTCTTGAAAGAGAAGGCTCATATTTAAGGCACTTGTCATCTGTATTGTAGTTCTAGCACTAGCATTAGGATATTTAGTACATACTTCTGATTAACTTAACTTATCTTACAATGTTAGATAGAAGATGGTAGACATCTACAGAGTTAAAACTAAGAAGTTTAAATCCAAACTATGTTAATCAATTTTTATTGTTTCCTGTTTAATGCTGTATCAGTTTATTCCACTCATATAGTGGTGCCTGTCTATTGCTGGTTGAAGAAGCTCAATAGGCTTTTCATGGCGGCAAGACCAAAATTAGAAGAGGAAAAACTTAGCCGAGGTTAAGTTCACAATTGAAGGAATATGATTACAGGAATGGCCATTTGTGGCTCAGGGACCAGTCTGGTATGCCAGATTACAAGACGTGACCTCCCTGAGACTGAGTAAAGAAAGCACAAGAGCATATGTTGACATGCTGTCATTGGAGGAGCTATAGTGTATTGTCAGGAAATTATACAAGCCTGAGAGGCATAGACATTGCTCCCAACATCACATTATCGCTGGTGCGATTAGGGTCTTGGACTCGGTTTCCGTAATAAAACACTACTATCAGACAACACAAGATCAGCTATTGTTTTTTTCACATCTACTGACTTGAGACCCAGTCCTGTAAGTATGTAGCATTGCAAAAGTCTGCTTCTGAAGGGCTGATTATTTCATAGTACATAAACCATTTGATTTGATAAAGAGATGACAGTGAAATGAAGCACAACCAGATTTTCACCGTGACTGCTATTCTAATCAAGTCTTCTTTAATGAACCTAAACTTGCTTGTATACCATAACAAAACAGCAGCTTGAAATAACATTAGTATATACCCAGTTTAGTCTGTGGAAATTGGCTGAATTAATACGGCTCAACCTGAAGCTTCTCTCAAGAGATATCATTTTCTACCTCCTCAGACCAGAGATGGTTTTTCAGTGACGGATTGTGGTAATTCCCTTGATCGAATTAGCAAGGTTAGCATAACCCTGACCAGAGAAACATCTTAAAACCTTAATGGGTTAACTCTGACCTCATTACAGACTTAATGAATTTAGCAATCAAAACCAGCCCACCAAGTCTATGCAAATTTATATGCCTGGACGAGAGAAAACATATTCTATTCAGGGCTAGATTACAGAATAGACTTTTTAGTTTTATTTTAAGTGAACTAAATATTTCCATATCTGATCATGCATGATACAAAAAAGTACAGCATATTTCAAAACAATCAAGATCATTATCATGAATATCACACAGTATTTGTAAATAACTCTAATATAAATGCTTTAATTATTTTCCTATGAAAGATGTCTATATATGGAAACAATATATATAAATAAGGATAGCTTTTAGTGCTATCAGAAGTACGATGTAAATCCACAATCAAACAAACAATAAGTGTCATCATCACCATTGTGTCCCCTTATGCCAAGACATTAGAAATCTGCACAATTCTCTCACACTTCCATTAATAGAAAAATGGGTAACAAATTTAATGGAGTAATTATACTACACTAATGGCTTCTATTTATTTACAAAATTGCTTAAAAACTATGAAAAAGTACTCCTATGGCATAAATATTACAGAATTGACAAAATAATTGTGGGCAAGCTGGGTCAGTTGAACAAAGATGGTCGTCAGTTACAGGATGTGAGTACCCTTGATTGTCGTTCAAACATACATCAAACCACCGTAATCTGAGAGCTAATTGATTTTATCACTGACAATCGCCTTACAAATACAGACAGGACTTATAGTATATGGTAACAGTGTCCGAGATTTACCAATGAAACCATGCTCCATTAAACATTGTTTAAACATATCAATTTTCACAGGTCCATTGAACTCAGATGCTCTTCAAACACTTATCACACATTAACACCTGTATGGGGTCAAAGGTCACTCCGGTCCACTAATGTAAGAATTAATGTTACTGATCACATAAGCCAGCATTATGGGAAGAGAGTTGATGAGATAAAAACAATGATACATTAGTGATTTAATTATATTTTCCGCTCAAGAACAAATAATTTATTGATTTAATGAGCTTGACCAAAATCAGGTTAATGAAAATGAATATATTTGGAATATTTCTGGGAATATTTCTTTAAATTAGGTCAAATCAAATACAATCAAATATTATTACAAGATTAATTGATTGATTAGTGTTTTACACCACATTCATCAATATTTCAGCTATGTTGTGGCGGGATGAGGTTAAGGAAGATGAACTGATCAAGTTGCCATACACCCATTCCATTTGCTCAGTTTCAGAAAGTTTTCACAGATTTCCAAAATTTGCACAATCTTTTAGGCCACAAAAGCACCATCTATGCGTAAAGCTTCATACTTTCCGGACAAGTTTATCTCTTAACAGAAGGCATAGCTCATCATATAACCGCAAGATAAAAACATAACAGTGCAAATTCACACAAGTATAATCCTTTTTTTCCACACATCTTTTTTAAACCCCAAATAATGTAGTGAGAGTCCTTTCCCTCCCACACGTACATGATAGTGACAAAACAATCAAAGTTAAAGCCTGGGGGATGAAATAATACATCTTTTTCTAATTAATCTGTTTATTTCTATGATCTTTAATGTCTTTTACATTAGACTAATAACTGTATCTTTAGTACCTTTTCTCAAGATAATCAGAAATATATATCTTTCTAATGAGAAACTATTCAAGCTAAATAGAGATAGATGGATAAAAGAGAGTAGTAATCAAACTGTGTCATTTACAAAAGACATTAACCTCAATGTAATACAGGGGTGAGGCTTCAAACAATACAAACAAGTTGGCATTCATACCTAGATTCAAACTTTAAAAAAAGAACAATTGTTTTTATTTGAGCCGATACAAAACATCTATTTTTTCTGTTTCCCCATTCATGTGTGCTTGTTCCAAAAAGAGCTGAATTCATAAT
>JAUELC010201489.1:0-10798 GCA_031471745.1 Cryptochiton stelleri | reverse complement strand
ATATTTCAATCAGAAATAGCCATTACGACCAAAAGGGGCCAAACTATACTTATATGAAGTCAGGTATTTAGCATCCACATACATGTAACAGATCAGACGGGTTTACCCATGAAATATATACACGAAGCCTTTTGTTGAGAGTTATGTTTAAACGCAACTGAATCTTCAAAACCTTCCCCGTGCTGGACATACTTAAATAATGGATAACATTTCGTCAATAGATGTTTGTTAGCTGTTGAGACTACAAAAAGGGCATATTGTTTAAATAATTATTCACGTAACCAATACGTTTTTGTGTGTATTTTGTTATCAAAATGAACAAAATGAACTCTCTTCACAAGATTGTATCCCAGTGTGCCTTTTGTATTGTAGCAAGTAACTTTGTGTTTTGTTTGTGGTAGACTGGATGACGCACATGGTAAGATGCATGTTCCTTCTCCTGACTGGATGATCTCAATAATATAACACTATCTTTGTCAGAATACAATTTAGTAACGCGTCCCTGATTTTGACAATCTCCCAAAATAGAAAGCAGTAAAGTAACAGACAATATTTACGTTTGCTAATCTGTCTGTACCATCAGCGAAATTGAGATGAAGTAATTCTTTTTCCAGTCTTTCGTGTATTGACAAGACGTGGAAAAGCCTTACCTACGCCAGATCTACTCTTACATAGAATAAATATTATCAGTTTGTTTGATTGAGGTTTTGCGCCGTACTTAAGGTTATTTCACTCATATAACGGCGTGTCAGCCCAACGAGTTAAGAAAACCACATCCCGACGCCACTGTCAAGAAACAATGATACGGTACAAAGCAGCCACAGGACATAACAGGACGCCAAAACAGATCGGCTTCATTTTGCCCCTTAGGTCCGAGAGCACCAGGGCAACAGGAAACTCCCTCCAACCGCCCGCCATGTTATCAGAGCAACTGCTTGTTAGTGCTATAAGTGATATACCATTCTTTTGGCATATATACTGAATATTGGTTAACTTTATAGGAGTATCAACCGTATGGCTTGAACGGTCCACCATACTTTTGAAGTACTTATTAACTCCAAACAAGATAATGAACGCTTCCCACACACTCAGGACAGCATGTTTGGAAGCTGATTTGTACAGTCTCTCTACTCAGACTCACTTAAGTTTTGTATGTTTTCTTTTCCTTTAACGAATCGTAGACGTGTTTCCAAAATCAAAAACAATGGTATTAACCTGAAGCAACACGAGAATGAACTAGTTTGAAAGAAGTCTGATCACACACAATTGTATCGTCTAGCTTTTCCAGAACGCTGTATACTTACTATGTTTGGCAATGAGATTGTTTATAAAACTATCTTGCCTGTGGTTAATACATAGTTTACTATTACAGTGTGAATGTCTTTCCAGTCAGGGAATCTGAACATAAACAGGTCTCTGTTTTCGATCTTACTTATTTTATGTTATATAAACATTGATGCGTTCAGACCAGTTAGCACAGAGAGTTTATTCCGTTTGACCTTCGTGCGAGACCCAACGATAACAAGAATGCCGCAATGCCACTTTCTGGTTGTATCAGTTTGCCCCATACATCTGCATACGCAACTATAGTAACCCTTGCTTCAACCATACAAAGAGCTTTCTACGATGTAAACTGTGTACTATGATGTAATCCATAATGTGCAGTTGTAAACTCATGCCAGCGGCTTATAGTCATACCTGTGATATGATTTTCAATGTATATACAGTGAATTCCTTAGCAGTACAGGAACACGGGAAATTGCCCAGCAGTGAACTTTCACAGAAAATTGCTTGGCACAAAGGCTGCACAGCAATTTTCTTGGCAGTAAAGTTACACGGGAAATTCCTTGCCAGTAAAGTTAAGCCGGAAATTGTTCGACAGTAAAGCTATACGGGAAATTGCTTGGCAGTAAAGTTACACGGGGAATTGCGTGGCACTAAAGTTACACGGGGAATTGCTTGGCATTAAAGTTACACAGGAAATTGCTTGACAGTAAAGTTAGACGGGACATTGCTTAGCATTACATATACACGGGGAATGGCGTGGCATGAAAGTTACACGGTGAATTGCTTGTCAGTATAGTTACAAAGTGAATTGCCTGGCGGTAAAGTTACAATCCTCTTGTATAATGAAATTCTAAAAGTACATGTCGCCTAGAGCCGTAGGGCAAATCCACGATGCTAATGAGGCTTATTTACTGGTTCCAAAGGCTGTAAACCTCCCTCGGGGCATATACACCTCCTAAACCACATCGACCATCAGGGCGGCTGTCATATGGTGACACAAGGTGTTTGTGTAAGAGACAGACCACAAAAAGCCTGAAAGAGAACGGGCGTGTAAAAACTCGTTTGTCTTTTCACCATTAAATTTTGTAGATTGTAAATAATTACTTCCGTTTCCGTAATTGTTATTTTGTTGAGCATTAGACACGTTTGTGATGGAAGAAAAATATGTGTGTATTCTTGTAATCGAGTTAAAACTTTCCGGCACTCTTTTATTTTAAAAAATCATATATTTGGCCTAAAAGCCATGTTGATGTAATTCCAAAAAGTTTCCACTTCAATAGATTTCTTACAAAGTACTTTTCCTGGTATTAAGATAATTGAGCTAATTCAAGACAAATTATTGCCACGAGGACAATCTCAGAGGAAAATGTCTACCATAGGCTGAGACATTGACGACGTTCAATTGCTTATTTTGGTTCATTAAAAGCGTATTCAATCATCAGTGAAAACTTTCCACTGACTCAGGACGCCATTTCTGTAAACTGCTGTGTACAATGTAACTCCTTTGATTCACTTTATTCTTAAATTTTCTTCCCCTTAGAACTAGCAATGTAAATCTTAAAAAGTGCATCTTCACGTATCGTGAACCTTCATAGCTCAGTCGGTAGAGTGTTGGTCCTGTAACAGAAAGGTGCCGGGTTCAATTCCGGGTGGGACAAGCACATTTTTCTATCTTCATTTATAAAAATATATATATAAAGCAACCAAATTGTCTCTCTTCATTTATAAAATATATATATACATTATAAATACAGAGAGATACAATTGCTTGTCTCCACGAGGATTCGAACCCGGGCGTATTGGATTGCAGGCCGAACACTGTACCGACAGAGCTACATATATTGTATGTAGGTCCTGTAAGGACTGTGTACACAATAGAAAACTGTCAATCACGCAATATAGCTCAGTCGGTCATGTGTTGACCCCCTTGCTTAAGTGACCGGGTTAAAATCCCAATAGAGGCATTCAAAGTCTTATCCTTATACGTTGATAAAATATATTTATATATATTGAACATCTTCTTTTTAGGTGTTTTACAACAAATTAATAACTCGGACACTGCAGAGAACATGGGAAACATTGTTTACGTGTACTGTATTGACAATAAAAAATACAAAATAATAACAAAATATATCATATCTGTAGGCTAAATGTAGACGGAACTTTACCAACAAGTAAGACAAATACATGAGCCACTTGCGGGCGGTTGGAGGGAGCTTCATGTTCTCCTGGTGTTCTCGGAGCTAAGGGGCAACAATAAGCTGATCTGTTATGGCGTCCTGTATGGCCTGTGGTTGTCTTGTATATTGTCATTGCTTGTTGCCAGTGACGTCGGGGATGGTTTCCTTTACCCATTTGAATGGCACACCGTCATATGAGTGAAAAACCCTAAAGTACGGCGAAAAACCCCAATCAATCAACCAATCATGAACCACTCATTGGTTATTTTGTAAAAACGTCTGGGTTAATATTAGCGTTCAGGTCAGGGGCCGCTTTCACAAAATGTCGTACGACAACATAAATATCGTACGACAAATTTGCGTGCAGTTTAACGTGACGTAATTTTATCGTACGATATTTTTTTGTCGTACGACAATTTGTAATAGTGGACCCAGGTCCACCTTAGTATTTGAACCGCGGAAGTTTAAAGTAAACGTGCGACTGGCTGACATGACAAGACTACAGACGATAAATTAACCAGAAAAAAGTGAATTGTACATTTCTATCTGACAGCAGATTATTGGTAGTGCCTCATAAATATATAAGAGCTATCCAAATATAATGGGAAATGAAATATTTCCATTACAATTAAGTTTTGAAAATTGTGATAAATTTTTCCTTCAATTTTGTGTTCGTCGTAAACAATACGGTCATTATTTTAAAATCATTCAAAATGATTTGAGATTATGTTTATGTCCCTAAAAATATGTTTTATCTGTATATGTCGACGGAACTATACCAGCAAGTAAGATACCAACATGATTCCGTCGTTCATTATTTTATAAAGATGTCTGAAGATGGTTGTTCAAATGTCCATTAGCCTAACGGCCTGCTAGATGACGCAGCGTCATAAAGAAATTGACATCACGCCATAATAGAAGTTCATTGTTAAGCAACTTCACCTAACAGGCCGTCGAGTTAACGGAGCTTTCAACAACCGACTCCTGGGTTTATAACAGCGTTCAGTTCAGGTCCACTTTAGAACTTGAACAGCGGAAGTTTATAGTAAACGTGTGGCTGGCTGACTTGACAAGACGAGAGACGATAAAACACGGACTATCAGGCGAAATGATCCATTAATTGACGCCTTGAGTGGAACCGTAAAGCGGGTCATATGGATTAATGGTGCAGATCGGCTTTTGGAAATCGGTGGTGAAATACCCACGTGACAGATAAGCGGAGTGAAGAATTGACGCTCTCTACTGTATCACATACAGATAATGGAGACTACATGTATCTCTTTACTCCCCGATATCACCGTTACTTTTATCCGATATGTGGCGGAATGTGATGCCGATACGATAGATAAATTCACTAATTCAAAAGACCTTCTTGGAGCCTTGGTGCCGAAATTATTCAGAAAGTAAATATGTAAATAAACTCATTAATATCCCTTGGTCAATCCTTTATGTAGAGAGAGATATTCAGTCTTCACTGGGTTAGAATTCGGGAAGCATTCTATCAAGAGCCTCTGTATCTCAGTCGGTAGAGTGTTGGGCCTGCAGCCCAGACGGTCCAGGTTCGAACCCCTGTGAAGACAAGCAATTTTTTTATCGCTATCTAGAGAAAGCTTGAAGGAATTTGTATTAGTTTATGTAAATGCGTTTGATTTATCTGTGCCAACAGAATACGGCGTCTTTATCTCGGCTGGAATTCTTAATTGTAGATAAAAGATTCAGGTTAATAAATCACTTTAATTTAAAAAGATTTGCCAATTCTGAAAGGGTTTCTTTCTCGCAGACTATATTTTACCTCCTACATACTGCGAATCCACATTTTGACTTCAGCGATGTTATCAACAAGTCAGCAGGCTAGTTGGGACACCGTATCTGGTGGATTTGATAATATTGTGTATGCCATGATGTTCGTTTATGTCGAGTTAAACGCCATGAGTTTATGTATTATGTATGTATGTAATTATTTAACTAATACTAGTATTTTATCACTATCATGTAGCCCCTGGCAAGGGCAGCATGTTTCGACCGTAGACAAGCTGTCTTTAATGAGCACTGGAGGAGCATTATTTTTCCAGCAGAGCGAAACTCTTCACATTTCATGGTCGTGTTAGTGTTGCTATTAACATTTGTGGTACACCGCCGTCATATAAGTGAAATACCCTTGAGCATGGCTTTAAACACAAATCAATCACCATTATTTATATGTGAAACTAACCAATAATTGTGCTGATCAGGTACTGCCGATTTCCACGTAAGTCAAAACACAGGCCACAAGACTGGACAGAAAAAGGACAAAACGTATTTTTATCAAGTTTCGGTGGTAGGGAAATATTTGTAGCTAACTAATGTTTCCGACACAGCAGGCTGTGAACAGTTTAATCGGAAGCCAGTCCAACAGCAGGGGGCTGTGTTTAGTAGAACGTTTTCGAATTAGTCAACTGAAGCGTTCTCTGTGGAGAAACCAGGCGATGGTTGCCATGATAGGTCTCACTGGACTGTCACTGGTCCAAGTTATAAATCATTGGAATTACTAAACAGTTTAAGTGCTAAAAGATGTAGGCTAAATACAAGCTGTTTTAGTTCGTATAAGTTCACTGTTTTAAGTGCAAGATGTCTCCCATCTCATAAATCGAACGTTCCTTGAACATTCATGCTTTTCCTTAACCGAAGTGGGGCATTTGTTTAAATAGTTTTCAGTTTTCTTTGGAATTGTCATGTGGCTTGTATATACAGATACACGTTTTAAGATTGCGTCGCGATTATGCAATGATCAGAAAACTGTATTAACTCCCTGGTTTGGAAAGATTTTTCGAGAAAAAATGCGTTTCGGGTAAAAAGACGTTGGTATGTCGAATAAAATTATCAACAATGCAGACATGACGTTAATGGCAACTGAATCCTCACACGTTTCCCAGAATTCAACCGATCCCTTACGGATGAAATAACTCTTATTCTATATATGGGGTTATTGGACACGTCCTAGTTCCATATCGGGTCAATGCGACCATTGAAGGCTTGTGTAAGCTCTAGTTTTCCCAGAACCGATGACTTGTAAAATTTCTTCCATTATCAATTCAGCCGCCAAATTCTATCATGAAAAGCGAACGTGAAATGTTCATACACAAAATTACAACAATTGCAAGTAGACGCCTGTCTTTGTTGGGTAAGAACACTGAAGCAAACTCCGTCTACCCGTTACCAGGATTAACTCCCGGTGACTAAGTATATTAGCGTGTCCCTTTATTCTTTCCATTTAATCGTATTTCCCAGCTCCAAGAAACGAAAGCATTTTTTGTCTGCTAGCCG
Source organism: Cryptochiton stelleri (assembly GCA_031471745.1). Taxonomy (NCBI): domain Eukaryota; kingdom Metazoa; phylum Mollusca; class Polyplacophora; order Chitonida; family Mopaliidae; genus Cryptochiton; species Cryptochiton stelleri. The sequence goes on along the minus strand of JAUELC010201489.1, from coordinate 4,028 downwards.
GCCTTATTGTTGATCAAAATAGGCCGATTTTGTTCTTTTGCAATTCAAATACTGTCAGTAAAGATGGTAAATTGAAGAGAATCGTTTTTCCTGCTACTCGTACATGTAGCCATCTTGTAATTCCGTTTAGATAATAACACTGCATCACGGGAAACATTTTGTGCGACAATCATGTCATTGATTTTGGCTATTTTTGAGATCATATTTCCTGACATAAATCGAAAAATGAAATATTTCTTACAAAGTAGTTCGTGTCTTGTTTATCAAAGGGCAAATCACTGAAGACCATTATTTACAATCTACAGCGGTCAAAATATTTTTGACCTGTCACAATTTGAAATATAAAGCTCCCCTGGCTCACATAGTTAAATTGTTCATTATTCCCAAATCAGAACAATGATTCAGACTTAATACACAATAGTTAACTTTGATTTGGGAGGGAGGTACATATCCCCGAGGAGGGATAAATTCTGCTCTGTGCGAAATTGCACTAGAGCATGTGCACCAGTACGCCATCAGTCCTGATTGATTTGTTTGTTATATTGGCCCCTGACGTAAAAACGGCCATATTTGGAAGTTCCGATTATTTTTAACTCAGCCAACAGAGGCCAAACTTATCTTTGTTATTTAGCATACGTTGAAAGTGTAAATGCATTCTTTTTTCGAAGAATATTTTTCTAACCCTAACCATATTTATTGTCTGCGAATACTGCTAACTCTTTTAGAATATTAAATTATTTAGGCTGGTGTCTGCATATTTATTTCAATCACCAAATAGCCATTACGACCAATAAGACCTTTATAAACCGAAAAGAGACCAAACTATATTTATGAAGTTCGGCATCTAGCATCCACATAGCAGATCAGACGGTTTTACCCATATCATATATACACGAAGTCTTTTGTTATGTTTAAACGCAACTGAATCTACAAAACTCTCCCCGTGGTGGACATACTAAAATAATGGATATCATTTCGTCAAGAGATGTTTGTTAGCTGTTGAGACTACAAAAATGGCATATTGTTTAAATTATTATTCAGTAACCAATACGTTTTTCTGTGTATTTTGTTATCAAAATGAACAAAATGAACTCTCTTCACAAGTTTGTATCCCAGTGTGGCTTTTGGATTGTAGCGAGTAACTTTGTGGTGTTTTTTTTTGTGGTAGACTGGATGACGCACATGGTAAGATGCATGTTCCTTTTCCTGATGGGATGCTCTCAAAAATATAACACTATGTTTCTTAGCATACAATTTAGTAACCCGTCCCTGACTTTGACAATCCCAAAAAATAGAAAGCTGTTAAGTTGCAGACGCTATTAACGCTTGTTAATCTGTCTGTCCCATCAGCGAAGTTGAGATGAAGTTATTCTTTTCCCAGTCTCTGGTGTATTGACAAGACGTTGAAAAGTCTTACCTACGCCAGTTCTACTCTTACATAGAATAAATGTTATCAGTTTGTTTGATTGGGATGTTACGCTGTACTTAAGGTTATTTCACTCATATAACGGCGTGTCAGCCCAACGAGTGAAGGAAACCACTCCAGACGCCACTGTCAACAAACAATGATAAGATACAAGGCAGCCTCAGGACATAACAGAACGCCAAAACAGATCGGTTTCATTTTGCCCCTTAGATCCGAGAGCACCAGGGGAACAGGACACTCCCTCCAACCGCCCGCCATGTTATCAGAGCAACTGCTTATGTATACAATTCTAACTTTAAGACACCGTTACAATGTCTGATTGCTTTGTTAGATCAGGTGTATTTTTATTCAGCGCAATTACCTACACTCTGGCTTTGTAGCAATCAAAACGATGCTACTTCAGCGTCTCTGTATCGGTGCTTTATGTAGAGAATGATACGCAGTCTTCACTGGGTCAGCATTCTATCGTGAGATTCTGTATCACAGTCAGTAGTTTTGGGCCTGTAACCCGGACGATCCGGTTCGAATACTGATAGAGGCAACGAATTGTTCTCTTCGTATTTATAACAAGGTCCATTTTATAAATAGACTCCATTTTGTAAATAAATACTCGACGTTTGTAACCAGTTTAAAATCAAGATAGTAGACATGTATTCTTCCACTTCTTATAATGTTTTGCTAATGTACCAATCTTTCTTCTTTCACACAATTTGATGTTAACAATTAAACGGGGAACCTAAATATGCAGTTAGTCTAAAAACATAGACTTTATCAAGTATTTTTTAAAATAATTTCCTACGTTTGAGGAACAATTTCATAACCTTGATAGCGCCAAATTGGTAGTCCAAAAGTATGGTGGACTATTATGCCACATCGTCTCCATAACATTAACTATTATTCATTAAACATTCACTAAAACCGTTCATTATAATTCGTTGTTAGCGCTATAAGTGATATACTCTTCTTTTGGCATATGTACTGAATATTGGTTAATTTTATAGGAGTATAAACCGTATGGCTCGAACAGTCCACCACACTTTTGAAGTACTAATTAACTACTAACAAGATTATGAACGCTTTCCACACACTCAGGACAGCATTATTGGAAACTGATTTGTACAGTCTCTCATCTCAGACTCACTTTTTTATATTTTATTCGTAGACATGTTTCCAAACCAAATAGTTGCATTAACCTGAAGGAACACGAGAGTGAACTAGTTGGAAAGAAGTCTGATCACACACAATTGTATCGTCTAGCTTTTCCAGAACGCTGTATGCTTACTATGTTTGGCAATGAGATTGTTTATAAAACTAACTTGCCTGTGGTTAATAAATAGTTACTATTACAGTGTGAATGTCTTCCCAGTCAGGGAATCTCAACATAAACAGGTCTCTGTTTTCGATCTTACTTATTTTATGTTATATAAACATTGATGCGTGCAGACCAGTTAGCACAAAGAGTTTATTCCGTTTGACCTTCATGCGAGACCCAACGATAACAAGAATGCCGTAAAGGCACTTTCTGGTTGTATCAGTTTGCCCCATACATCTGCATACGCAACTATAGTAACCCTTGCTTCAACCATACAAAGAGCTTTCTACGATGTAAACTGTGTACTATGAAGTTGTCTATAATGTGCAGTTGTAAGCTCATGTCAGCGGCTTATAGTCATGTCTGTGACATAATTTTCAATGTATATACAGTGAATTTCTTAGCAGTACAGGAACACGGGAAATTGCTCAGCAGTAAAGTTACATGGAAAATCGTTAGCAATAAGGTAAAATTGCAATTTGCTTGGCAGTAAAGTTACACGGGAAATTCCTTGTCAGTAAAGTTAAGCCGGAAATTGTTCGGCAGTAAAGTTACACGGAAAATTGTTTGGCCGTAAAGTTACACGGGAAATTGCTTGGCAGTAAAGTTACACGAGAAATTGCTTGGCAGTAAAGTTACACAGGGAATTTCTTGGCAGTAAAGTTACACAGGTAATTGTGTGGCAGTAAAGTTACACGGGGAATTGCGTGGCAGTAAAGTTACACGGGGAATTGCGTGGCTGAAAAATTCACCGGGGATTGCGTGGCAGTAAAGTTAAACTGGGAATCGCGTTGCTTTAAAGTTACACGGGAAATTACTTTGCAGGAAAGTTACACAATGAATTGCTTAGCAGGAGAGTTACAGGGTGTATTCCTTGGCATTAAATTCACACGTAAGATTGCTTGGCAGTAAAGTTACACGGAGAATTGCGTAGCAGTAAAGTTACACGGTGAAATTATCGGCAAGAAAGTCACACTGAATTGTTTGACAGTATAGTTATACGGGGAATTGCTTGGCAATAATGTTACACGTATAACTGTTTGTCAGTGAAGATAGGCGGTGAAATGCCTGGCAGTAACACGGCGAACGCGTGGCAGCACAAATAAAATATGAATTGCTTGGTATTCAACTTACACGGTGAATTGCATTAAAGATAACAAGGAATTTCTTGGTAAGAAAGTTACACCGTGAATTGCTTGTCAGTATATTTACACGGTGAATTGCTTGGCAGTAAAGCTACATGGTGAATTGCTTGACAGTAAAGTTACACAGGAAATTGCTTAACAGTAT
>JAUELC010201378.1:0-10798 GCA_031471745.1 Cryptochiton stelleri | reverse complement strand
TCCTTAGGTAACAACAAGAGCCCTGGTGAAGATCAAATAAGTAATAAGTTCATAAAAAGTGTCATACCAGTTGTTATTGATCACACTGTCCGTTTATTTAACATAAGTATGGATGCAGGTCACTTCCCTGTCCAGTGGCGTACATCTACTATCAGTCATATCCATACAAAAGGGAATAAATCTGATCCAGATAATTACAGAGGCATAGACATTGGTAACTCCCTCGATAAACTTTTACTAAAATATTGAACAAACATTTCCTGTCATTTCCTGTCCCCATCTGGCAGAATTTCGACAAGGTTGTTGAACAACAGATAACATATTCACATTACGAACTATTATTGATGAATACGCTAAATATCTCAAGAAGCAAAATAATATACATGTTTTATAGACTTTCGAAAAGCGTTTCATAGTGTGGATACGTAAAATTTACAGACAATGGCATTACTGGCAAAGTTTTACAACTCATTAAAGTATTATATTGTGACATGTCTTATCGCTTTCAGGTCAATGATCAACTGTCTACTCCATTTAAAAATGAAATAGGTGTGCGACAGGGCTGTTGTCTCTCCCCGGCCCTATTTAGCATATTTATTGATATATAGCAAATAGAGTTTGATGACCGATCTGCCCCCAATTACTTTAAACAACTATATGCTAACACACTTGCTCTTTGCAGACGATTTACTTTTGTTATCTGAGTCTCCAGCTGGTTTACAATCGTCTCTTAATCAACTACATACTACTTACTGCGAAGATAATATGTTAGAAGTTAATATTTCTAAAACAAAAGTTGTTATTTAAAAAAAAAGGTCCCCTTGTAAACCCTCACACATGGACCTTAGGTAATTTCACTTTAGACACAGCCAATAAATATACTTATTTAGGTGTTATTTTCACCAGAATGGGACACTTTAGACAAAACATTTTCCACTTAAGTCAGAAAGGTTCAAGGGCTTCTTACTCTCTTATCAACAACTTAAATGAAAACAATGTACCAGTAAAAACAGCCTGTCTTCTTTACCAATCCCTAGTTAAACCTATTCTTTTGTATGCTTCAGAGATCTGGGGGAAAGATGCCCTACATTACAAAAACATTGATACCTCTCCATTTGAAAAAGTCCAGAACATGTTCCATAAACGAGTACTAGGCCTACAGGTTAACAGGGGAACTCACAACTGGGGAGTTCGGGCAGAGTTAGGTTTGAAACCACTTATTTACGACATCGCTCTGAGGTCCGTTAATTATCTGAAATATATACAACAAGAACTGGGGAGAATTACTTACCATGCATTACAGGAACAGCACCAACTGTGTAATAAAAATGTTGGTTGGTTGTATAAACTTGAGCAATTCCTCCAAGTTAAGTTAAACATAAATGATATGGTCAACGTTCGGTGCAGCTTTTTTAAATATTCCTTTAGACTCTTTTATCAACAACCTCTTTAACCAATCCTTACAAGATAATATGAAACAGGGCGTTAACAATAAAATGAGAACATATCGCCTCTTCAAATCTGATATTTCCTTCGAACCATATTTACATTTGTGTAGAAATCCCATAGTTAGAAAAATGCTTTTCAAAATTTAGGTTAAGCGACCACAAACTAGCAATTGAGACTGGTAGGCATGAAAGACCGAAGATTCCTATTGCAGAAAGAGTGTGTCATACAAGCTTTAAGATCGATCATGAAATGCACTTTGCGTTGACCTTCAACAAATTTAGTTCTAGCAGAACTATACTGTTTAATGATTTCGGTTCATCTTACCCCCACTTCAAGGACTGGCCCCAGACAACAAAAAATGTATTTATCTGATGATCTGTCATGATCCCAGATTAACTGAAAGAATATGCTCAACATTACATAAATGGTTCGTTGAGTACAGTTAATACACCATACTTTATAACCGGTAATCGTTGATACGGTATACTCCGTTCAACTGGTAGTGTTACACTAAGAACATAATATATATATATATGTTCCTATAAATATATGCCCAATTACTTGCTGTTATTTTATTATTGTCTATGTTTTCAACGTGGTTATAAATTTTGTTTAAATGTTAAATGCTGTTTTGTACGATATCAAATTGCTGATGTTTTGTACAATAAAACTTGAACTTGAACTTGCCACTAGGAACAAACAATGACGAGATACAAGACAACCACGGGACATAACAGGACGCCACAAACAGATCGGCTTGGTGTTGCCCCTTAGCTCTGAGAGCACCATGGCAGCACGAAGCTCCCTCCAAGTGGCCGCCTAACACATTGCAGCTGAATAATGTGGTTGAAAATGTAATAAATACATTTTCAGATCATATTTCAGTATGCTTTCCCCCCTAAAATGAAGTCAAACGGCCGCCACAAAGCACAACACTTCTTTCACGTGAAAAGAATGACATTTTAGAAAAGCGTTCATAATACATGACGTCACAATAAGCTACGTCATTGGTGGAATACCGAAGATGACGGAAAATGTTCCGTTACGTCATAACGTTATATCGTCAGAAAAAGTCCTGCAGATGTTCTGTAAACGTAGAAACGTTCTAAAAAATGAAACATGGTTTGTGACAATCTACAGTATGCTCGGGGCGGTGTAGGAACAGCCATTTGAAGCAGTTAGAATCGTGTTTTTGTTCTTGTTTTATCGGCTTAGAATGGTGTGTAAGACCTCTGTATCGGTCATAGTTGCGTCACAAAGACCTGGAACGTTATTTTGACACCTCATCAAAACCCTCGACGCCTGCGGCGGCTCGGATTTTGACCCGGTATTAAAATGATGTCAGATGTCTTTGTCACGCAAATATGACCTCTCTGTCGGTTTTAAACCTCTAATTGATGAAGTTTGTGATGATTTAGAAGAAGACTTAAAAATACCCAATCGTAATAACCTGGATAGTAATATCAATTTGAATGGACTAAAAGTACTGTCGTTATGTAAAACAGTAGGGCTAAAGATAATCAACGTTAGATTATTTAATGATAGGGAAGGTCGGTTTTACTATAGTAAACGGCGTGGTACTGTGGACTATTTATTAACTGTGTCAGACAACATATAAATACTCACAGATTTTAAAGTTTTAGATTTAGTGGAGTTTTCGGATCATGCCCATTTAGTTTTCAACATTGAACACCACTCCACAAATAAACATACTAAAGATAAAATTAGATACGAGGAAATAAGTTGGGATGATAATAACAACCCAAAATTCATAGAAGATTTAGGTAATAGAATTGGAGATATTGTAAGGATTACTGACACATTAGATGATAGAGGAGCGGATATTGATGTTATTGTGAGGAATTTCACATCTATCCTATATGAAACAGCTTTTCGAATTAACGGTAAAGTATTATTACAAAGAAAAAGTGGTAATAAGAAAAATCATAAATGATCATGGTTTAATAAAGCATGTAAAGAAACAAAACAACAATTCAAAATAGCACAAAGGCAATATAAAAATAATAAAATTGATACAAATATACTGTTACATAAGCGTAACGATTACAAAAAAAATAATCGAAAAGCCAAACGAGTATACTACAATAACTTGAAACAAAAGTTAAAGAAAAATTCTATGATAAATTCACGCAAGTTCTGACATGAAGTTAACAAAATTATGAAAATGACCACTCGAGAGTGACATAAACATATTAGAATTTCAACCGTATTTCCAAGATCTGCTGCGTGATATAAAGACAGATGTGTCAAACAACAATAGTAATTTTGATTCGCTACCTTCATAAAACATTATATTAGATGAATTGTTCATAGAAGCTGTAGTGAGGCAAGCCATTGAAAAACTAAATTCAGGTCGGATAGATGAATTGTGTAGCGAAATATTTATTGAGGGCTGTGATCTGTTTTTAACAAAACTTTGTAACTATATGTATAGTAATTCATTATACCTAAAAGAATGGATGAAAGGCATAATTGTACATGTTCACAAAAAAAGGAGATGTAAACCGAGTCGAAAATTATAGAGGGATAACTCTGATGAGCATTTTGTGCTAAAGTGTACTCAATTCTGCTGAATGAACGGTTGTTCAATTGGGCAGAGTCGAGCAATACTCTAAGTGACATTCAATATGGTTTTCGACCTGGTAGAGGTACTGTAGATTGTGTTTATGTTTTATATCAACTAATTTGTCATGTTATATCTAAGAACGGTAGATTGTACTGTGCATTTGTTGACCTACAAAAGGCGTTTGACACTGCCAACGGTATTTCGCTATGGGATAAATTATGGAGGTCAGTTTGTGACAACAGTGCTGTTAGATCTATCAAACCAATATACACAAATGTAAAAGCATGCGTCAGAAGTCATGGTAAATTATCTGATTTCTTCGATCAAGCAGTAGGCCTAAAACAAGGAGAGCCTTTGTCACCCATATTATTTTCATTATATTTCAATGATATTTAATTTAATTAGCACAAATGACACCGTTGCACTTTTCGACGATTTACAAATATTCATTTTGTTATTTGCTGACGATGCCGTTTGCTTTCAAAATCACTACAAGGGCTCTAAATATTATTAAACGCCTTTAACACATACTGTGAAAAATGGGTCCTTAAAGTTAATGTTTCAAAAACAAAAGTCGTGGCCGTTGGGTATATCAAGTACAAAGGATCATTTAAATGGACTATCGAAGATCAAGAAATAAAATTAGAGGAAAAATTTTGTTACTTAGGCATAACGCTCAAATATAATCTGAATATGTCGGAAACAAGGAAGGTATTGACTGAAAAAGACAAAAGGCCTTCCATGTATTAAAAGTTTTCTTCTACAACTTAAGCTTCAATCATGTTACTAAGTTAGCAATTTTAGACAAAATACTTAAACCTTCTTTATGGTTGTGAACTATAGGGACAGACTGGCTTACATGATGTAGAATCAATCCATACTCAATATTTTAAATATGTTTTGGGACTGCCCAAATATACCCCTAACATATTCATATATGGTGAGCTTGGGTGTTATAGTTTAAAGATATATGTTTACAAAAGAATTGTGAAGTTCTGGTCAAAACTGATTCACAATAATCAGTCACTCTATTATAGCTTATGTGTTAAAGAGTTGTCTCTTAGGACTAACAAAAAGTTATTTAACTGGAGCCATGATTTGGGGTAAACTGCTACAGAACAATGGATATGGTCATTTATTCTATAATGGAAATGTATACAACTGCGAGTTATATCAAATAGATAGAACGTTTGTTTTGACGTTGATTTAGAACGTTGTTTTGTCCAAGGGTGGTTTACGGTTATTAATTCCTCCACAAGTTATAGTTTATACTCGAGTATAGAACTAAATTTTGGTATGGAGCATTACATTGATCTGTTAAAAGAGATTCTTAAGTTTTATAGATGTAATGGCAGTCCAAGTTTTGTTTGCTTTATGGAGGCCAGCTAAACTTTTGACAGGGTTAATTTTTAGACGTTGTTAAAAAAACTGATATATCGCAGTACTCCTATGTGTATTATTTATTTATTGTATGCTTGGTTTAATGTCCAATCATTTGCTGTAAAATGGGGATCTTCGTTGTCTAAATTCTTTTCTGTTTCTAATGGAGTTCGTCGAGGGGGTATTTTATCTCCTTCTATGTTTTCCCTGTATTTGCATGAGTTAGATGTGTCATTAAGTAAAGCAGGATTCGGTTGTAACATCGCAGGCATGCTTATCAACCATGTGTTGTATGCGGACGATTTGTGTTTTATCTGCCCTTCCGCCAAATCTGTGGTAACCCCTAAAGGTTATTCAAATTTTGTACCTCCGTCCGTTTCCTTGTGCAATAAGACATTGGAATGTGTTAATATGTATGTGTATTTAGAGCATGCCATAACTTAAGGGTTTACGGACAATGCAGATATTGATGAACAATGAAGGAAGCATTGTATTAGAGTGTATGTACTTCTGCGTAAGTTCAGTAATTGTTTCCCGTTAGGTAAGAAAAAGCTATCCAAAGCGTAATGTACAAGTATTTATTGTTACTCACTGTGGATTGATTATGATATCACTAGTTTCAGAAAGATAAAAGTTCTATATAACAATTCATTTAGATGGTTGATGAATCTGAAGTATAGCTGTAGTGCCAGTGGTATGTTTGTTATACACAATATCTGTCTTTTGGAGAAATTGTGGTAAAAACTGTGGATTCTTTGATGCAAAAACTTGATTCTTCCAGGAATTCTAGACTCAAATATTTATACTAAATGGCGTTGTATATTATATACTACTAAATGACTTCATAACTACCATTTGTCATTAGAACATATATATTTATCTAAATGTAATCACTGTATATGGATTTTAGTCTGCAATAAAATTATTATTATTATTGAGAAATCAGAATATGTAAGCTACAAATTTGTTAACACTATTGCACGCTTGAGGTGAGGTTACCTTGGGTTAAATATAGAAACAGATAGATACAGAAACATCCCAGGAGAACAACGTTCAAGTGGAGTATGTAGAAAGAGTAGGGTTGAAGACGATTATCACTTTATTTTATGTTGTACCTTATACACTGATATAAAGAGTATCTAAAGAACAGATTTTGTTCATGGCCGATTTTATGAAAACTTAAAGACATACTTGATATAAAACTACCACGTGGTGTCGTAACACTGGGCAATTTTATAAAAGGCGCTCAGAGATTAAGAACACAGGCTATAAGTGTCTTGAATTTGTAAAATCCTGTGGGCATAGTCGCCATCTTGTTCTTTGTTATATGATTATAATATGTTTGAAGTAGAAGGGTTGTATAGCCTATTCCTGAATAAACAAACAAACTGAATAAATAAACTGGTATTTTCGTGTAGAAGTGACATACAACCACGCTATTCTGCTTCCACTGTTAGAATATAGAACATCTGGTATTGATAACCACGCTCTGCAACCACTGTTATATGAAAGGTTTCCGTATAGGATCTCGCTGTATTATAATGTGTATATCTATTTTACTATCTTAACCGAATGAATCATTTATTACCTGTTCATTTCAATTTAGAACAAAATGCTGGGCGTGGCTAGACAAATACATAACTAAACATCGTGCTTTATCACAATCAGTCCATCGCATGATGTTAGTATAGTTTAAATATAGTAACAAGAAATGTGCCATGTCTTCGTTAGAATTACCTGAATATGTCAGAGGATTTGAAACATTTTGTGTGAGACTGCGCGCATTAATTGGCTGCATTTATTTGGTTTGCGTGGTCTTCAATGTATCAGCGTTTTGTTTAAGAATTCCCGTAAGCTTGGCTCATGTATTGGCCTGTGTATCCATATTGGATGTAGTTACGACTTCAGCCTATGCCCCAGATCTATTGTCCTATGCCATCTATATTAACAATTCAACTGGTATTTTCGTGTAAAAGTGACATACAAGCACGCTACTCTGCTTCCACTTTTAGAATAGAGAACTTCTGATACTGATTACCACGCTCTGCTACCACTGTTATATAAAAAAAGGTTTCCGTATAGAACTTCTCTGCTTTATAACCTGTATATCTTTATTAATATCTTAACTGAATGGATTGGCCCATGTATTTACCCGATTCTCGAGATACTGTTGATATACAGGTTATTAAAACAGTCAATCGTCCGATGGATCGAGATGCATGCTTCCCCCCTCAAGGAGTTATGTTAACACAACACACCCAGTTTATATTCTAATTCATTTAAAATATACATGTATATCATATGTTATTAAAATAAAATATATGATTTCAACATAAACACGATTAAGAGAATAATAACAATTTACTGCGATATGTACATCAAGCTTCAAAGGAACTATAATTAATTTAAACATACTTTCCCCAAATTAACCTATATAGTTCATATAAATAAACGTCTGTCTACATAATGAAAGCTCTGGTCATTATCTCACCTGTGCTCTCTTTCTGTTCTGAACGCTCACTTGCATTTCCGTTGTCTAACGGTTGCCTGGACGTATAAACAGGTTTATGTTACTTGTGCTGACTGTCATTTTGGAAATTTGTATAAAAACTTTAAAAAAATCAAATCTCTCTCATTGCTATTTGTTTTTTAAATATCCGAATGGATTTTTAATGATCGAACTAATCGGTGTTTAGTGCAATCAGCTAGAAACCCGGTATCGCTGTTACGTAACAGCTTTAAAAATATATATATTTTCAATATCTTATGTCTATTTAATAGGCTTACAAGTGTATACAATTGAACATACACTCATCTAAACATAATATTCTATATGTGTCATATTCCCTATATCCTTCCAATAAATACATATAAATGGTAGTTACCCATACCAATTGAAAATTAAGATGCATGGGAAAACTTATATCTGATCTTTTATCTAGAGATGAATCCGTAAAAGCAATAAGCACAACTGCATTAGACGGGGAATGTTTCTTCCAAGATTAACAAAGATAGGCCATCTAGTTTATATGTCCTATTCTGTCAGTGACTAAACAAGTGAAAATATACATGTTTTAAAAAATCCCCAAATAACAAAAGGCACAAGTTCATCACATGGTTGATATGTGTACCATCTTTTGTTAAGATATATTGAGTGGTTTTGTAGTTGTGCTCGGGAAACGAAACTTGACGGATGGAACCCATTTCTAGATCCCCAGCCAACTTCGTTAGGGCGGGGGATAATGAGTAATTATATGTTGGTGTTCTTCGACAGGACTTAATGTTTCTCCCACACAGAATTGTTAACAGTCACAATTAGTTTTATACATCATGCCTTTGGGTGGTGGCTCGTTTACTTGTTGGTGTCACATTTTGTTTAAGATGGGTGAGTTTTCAGGTTGTGGGAGTTTTCCGCTGAGAGTAGTAGATTTATTTGTTTTTTAGTGGCTCTTTTGACGATCTGTACTGGTTACCATTATGGTTTGTGAACTCATGGTTAAGATGCTCTAGTTCTTGATCTAATGTCTCTTTGGATGAACAGAAGGATGAGGGCTCTTTTTGATAGTGTTGGTATTATGCCGGTTTTAGTTGATTCTTGGAGAGATTGTGCAAATACTGATTGGAGTGAATCCCCTTGATATAAGCACGGTTCTTGACGTGTCTTTGTTGGTATGGGATTTCGTCGTCTATAAAAGTTAATCTCTTGTTTGTCTGTTTACATTGCAAACATTTATCGGGGATGCTTAGTGTCCAAGTCATCAAGTGTAGTTGTTTAATGAAGACAATCATTCAAATTTAATGCCACAAAAATGTGATTAATTTGTCGGTGACAACATAATGGTTTGATGGTAGAGGAGGCTAAGGTAATGAATTTATTGTAAACTAACCGACATAATTTTCCAATATTAAGTTTATCACTTCTCGAGAATGATGTCATCGGCCAGGAGCTAGATAATTGGGGAGACTTCCACTACGCGCCGTTGATTGTGTAGGACAAAATCAACAAGAAAAGACAACAAACATATTTGTAAGTGCATGAGATAATGGAAATAAAATGGGAAAACCTATATTCAACGCCCATTCACAGAAAGGCTAGGCATACCGACAACTGGAAAAATACAAGGGCATACACAGAGCAGACAAAAATAACAAAATCAGTATGAATGACAGATAACAGTGGGGTTTATTAAAGATTAATAATCAGAAAGCTGATTTTAATAGTATAATGAAAGAGGTAATAAAAAGTCTTCGGTACGTGGGGAATTTTAATAACCATTAAATTCGAAGAAGGAATTCAATAACTATTAAATGATTACAATGTATACTAAGTTTAGATTAAAGTAACGCAGCTCATCGGCAGTTAGAAAATGCAACATATTTACAATATAAAGCAAATGATGAGTAGATTATTTCACCATATCAACATATACATTAGTTTCATATTAAATAAAGAAATATTATCTTCTATTTATATTCCAATATATAATTTTATATATGTATATCAAACAACATACCATAATTGAACTAAATATCAACGGACAAGTGGATTTGTACAGTTCTTATATTGCAGCTGTACCTTGAAATAGAGGCAACAGAATATAAGTAATGTGTTATTGTAGATAGCAGGACATGTTTCACTATATATGTTATTTAAAATATGACTGATATTTTGATTTTCAAAAATTATAATATGATCAAGTCATAAAAGAAAATATTTTCCATATTATACGCATATATAAGGGTATATACAATATACAACAACATGATGATAAAATTATTCCATATATATTTTATATAGAGAAAGACAAAGTTGCACGTCTCCACATATACATTTACCTGGTGATTCGATATTTAACAGACCTGAGCTCTGCCACGGATTGGCCTAACGTATAGGCTTCTAGTTCACAGAGGCTCATATCTGAGTTTGTGAGATAGATTCCCGAAGAATATTATGTTGGTATGCCAGTGGAACCAACCGAAAGTCGTGGGTACGTGCCCATTTTGACAATTCATCTTTCATCTTTTCATTGTTAAAGCTGAACAGACAGAAAGCTCAATATGGTTTCTCACTTCTAACTTCCGAAACAAACTTTGCAAAGATTGAGGATGAAAAGTTCCGCATCGCTTCCATCTTTCGAGCCTTTCAGTTCACATGTTAAGCATAAAAGCCCAACATCAGCATCAGATGACATGTTGGGCACTTTTAATAGTTTGTTACCAGTTGTATTCTCATTTAAATACACGCGTATAACTATGTTAATGAGAAAACCAATATATGTTCAAATATCTGTCTGCCCTATATCATAAACCAAGAAATATATATCATAAAAAAAAACAATTCTAAAACCGCCTCCGGTATGTTTACTCCCCACAGCATGTTTC
>JAUELC010201267.1:0-10802 GCA_031471745.1 Cryptochiton stelleri | reverse complement strand
CTGGTGAATTGCTACCTCATGGACATCGAAGAGACCTAACTCAGTACACCATACAGTCACAGTGTACTGACCCCGAGCTAATCAGTTGTAGCTCTCACTCGTAATGCTGAACGTCAGGTCAGAAAAGGACAACTCTCTTTCTTTGTATTAAAGTCACATAGGCGCCCAGAATAAGGGGTTGTCAATAAATACCGATTGTAAAAGTTAAACGAAGTTTGAAGTTTCTTCATAAATTAAACAGTTACGTTAAAATAAAACATATTAAATAAATATACAAGGCTTGTACGAGCCCGACGGTATCCTGCCATAATTCGAATTCAACGTAAAGAGGAGGAGCCATTTTTCCTTATATGTATCCACAAATGCTTTGATCCCACCGCGACGAATGACCTTTTACGTAACGGTTAACGCTATATAACCGTTGACTGAAAAGCGTCAGTATAACAAAGTGTTTTCCACATTTGACAGTAAATTAACACATCCTCAATTAAATATACTGGCCAAATGTTCCGTTTTCATGTGTTGTTATTTTTATTTTTCTTATTTTTATAATTTCACATGACCAACAAACCTTTTACGTCAAAGAAATAATCCGGTTACACGTAGTCATACATTGGTCGTAGTTGGAAGCAAAACCACTATTCAGTCACTCTTTTGTATGGTTTAATAATACTCGTACATACATTATCATGCACATTTAACCAAACCTATCTCGTCACGCTTATCCATGGAAAAAACTAACAGTAAACTGTGCTATGGAGTACTACGTTTGACCTCATTGGCAGTTTCTTTCTTTGTAAAACCCCACCGCATTTCTTCATCAGAAACCAAAGCTATATCATCACATTCATCCGTGGAAAGACGGATCTGTGCTATAAACGATTACCTGATGTATAAAGTTTTGTACATCTCTTTGGAAATTAACACGTGCTAGGTGTCAATTTGCAGCTATTTGACCGCATTGTCAAGTATCAGCGATGAGGCACAGGTGAAAACACTTACTCAGATGTGTAAGTAATGTAATATACTACTCGATTACCGAAGGCAAGGGTCCGATAGCATACAAGTCTGGGCTTCTCAGATTGTCTGATTTTCTCATGAAGAACAGAAATCATGTATCCAAAACTAGTCTATTTCTCCCATAGCCATAAATTCCCTGACAGGGAAAGTGTCTCATGTTATCAGAAAAAAAGTTTTTAAAATGTGTTTACTTGGCATTTAACGGTGTACTTAAAGCGCTCTAATCGATTCTTCTCTACCAATAATCCTACAAATGGACAATAAGACCAATTGAAACATTCCTTAAGGCAATTGGGGTAATAACTATATTAATAGTTACTGTTATCATGTGTCTTGTCATGTGTCAATTATATTCCCTCAGAGGATTCTTTATTATACAGGATCATTCTCAATGTATAATTAAAATTTTCTGAGTAATATTGGTCAAAACTAAGAGAGACTTATCCAAAAATAACGAAAATACCAACCAAGATGTTAACATCCGGGCTGAGTTTGACGGTTGTAAAGGCGAGCTGTAACCTTAAATTGTTACATTGAATTGTGGTGTCTCTTCAAACAGAACCTCGCTCAACTACCCCCAGTAGAGATGTACAACTGTCCCTTAACAATTCTGATGTTCACACAGATAGTCAATATATGATCGATGTCGTAGTCACTGACACAAATGGTGGTTTATTTTGTAGTTTGAAGCACTCGTTAAAGTCGATAACTAAGAACAGGTATATTCAATATCGGCGTCAAAGTAAACATTAAGCAGGTTGTTAATTTCCCGCTTGGTTTGACGGTTTTAACGGAGAGCTGTATCCCTAAAGTAGAGGATATTGAAGTGTGATGTTGTCTCTGCAAGCAAATCGTCTTCTCTATTGGTTAATGTCGATCCGATCTTTATAGCTGTTGGATATCAGGAAACTGTTGATGGTCTCTAGGCGAATATTCACTAATCTAAATGAGAGAAAATGATATTGTTGGACAGTGTTTATCCGCTCTCAGAGCCACTCAAGAGATAAAGTTTCTCAGGATGCCCTTTATCGGGAAGCTTGGGATAAATACACATGATAACAGTCTTATCTATTTTGCGATTCATTACATTGTATCTTGGGATGATTGTTCCCTAATCGCAGAATAGATTTAACCGTCGTTTCGAGGCAAGGCATATAGTTAGTTTTAGTTCTAATGGTCCCCAGTTTAGATATTTTCCCAGTGCGCAGTCGTACAAGTATCGTAACCGGAAACCAATAGAGATCTGTTGCCTTAAATTTAAGATCAAGGGTTAGTAGATCAACGCTATTATGTCAGTGTGTCCAGCCTTAATGATACAGCCTGGAATTAAGATGTGTTTCTGAGAGCAAGTCCTTTTTATTCAGAAAAAAAATAAAGAACATACCAAAATGTAATATAATTAGGCGTCAACAGTAACGTATCTGTATCCTAAAAAACTAATATACTTATCCCAGTTCAACAGATTTAGTATCATATCTGTGTATTAAGTATACTCTCAGGCAAGTGTGTACCTTTACAGCTAGGGTGCTAGTGTTCACATACAATAGTTTGATTTGATGCCTTCATAACGGATGTCTTTACCATTTATTTCAATGTTAAAATAAGAGAAAATATGAAAAAATACAGTAAATTATTATATCCATCACATTCTGAATATACTAATAAATCTGAACCAATTAGAAACAAAGTAAAACATATTTAACGATCAACTGTTCAGATCAGGTCGAAGAGAGGTCTGCACGCAAATCAGATATTTTCCATTCCACACCCGCTGTGAAACAGTTGATGCTACATGTTAGGCACTGCCAAATTTTTGCCTCTTTTATGCTTTGCTCTGCCGTAGCTTTATATTTCCTCCGCCTTTGTTTTCAGTTGCGTATCTACGGAAAATAGCCCCATGGCGAGTAGTAAAATTGCGCCCCTGTCCAAAATCTGACAACCATCTTTTAGAAAACTGTACTATATAATATCGGCAGTAATTTGCCAATAAATACAAGTCACTGAAGTCAAGTTCGTTAATAAATTTTAATTTACAAAATTATTACACTACATACAAATTACAACTGCATTCTGCTTTTTACTGATTCACATTAATATTTTAATGAACAGATTATGGCACTGCACAAAAGTTACAAGTTACAACTGCACCTTTCTTGTTTTTACTGATGAAAATTGGTTAGTTTCTTCCTTTTCTACACTCAACAATGCAAGATCACAGAGTCTGCCTTGACCCATGGGTGCTATCAAATTCGAAAGTATTAGTTTTAACTTGCTAAATGATCTCTCACAGCTGACGATGGAAATTGCAATAGTTAGCATTATCTGAATAGCAATGCGAATATTGGGAAAAATGCTCTCGTCTCCATACTGAACAATAAATTTGAGAAGCCCTTCAGGTCTTGATACTTTCATGTTGACCTGACTTGATAGACAAAGACAGATCATATACATCTGAAGAAAATTATTTTTTTACTATTCGAGGCTTTTCTGACGTGTTAAGCATAATTGATTTGTTTATTTTAAGTTGGCTACTTAAAATAAAGAAATAAATTGTATGAGATAGCCGGATTGTTAAACCAGTTATATAAATTATTACGTAAAAATGTGACCCAGCTCGATTTCTGGTCAAAAGTTGCCACATTATATGTGTAATTTTATAGTTTATTGTATTTTTATACATCATTATTTTGTTTTTACCTTGAAGTTTGTATATATATATATACTCACACGGGCAACCCTTATTAGGCCTACATAATTTTAGAATTTACTTGAATAAGTTGCAATTATAGCAATCAATAGGGCCTACTAGTAAAGGGTTGTTGTTTTTTTTTACGGTTTTAATTGTAACATTATGTACATTCATTCATACTTGCTGAAAAAAAAATAAGAAAAATTATAGAAAATGCTCAGTGGCGCCCCCTTCAAGTGGCGCCCAGGGCACTTGTCATACCTGCCATACCCTAGACACGCCACTGGTTTTGGTCAACCCACTGCCACATTTTTGGCCTGGGAGGATGGGGTAGTTTATAGCCACGTATCTGGAATTACTAATTTACTGAAGGATGGGGAGGCAATGCGCCTTTTACGGTTCTACTTCTATTTTTGTTTATATTGGTGTATGATATTTGAATATAACATCACGAACTTAAATTCTGAGATTTTGTTTGTAGAAATAAAATGAAATAAAAACATTTAATGTTGCTTTTGCTTGTGATTATATGTAATGTTTGAATCAAGTTACTGCCTAGTTCTTTCTCATGTTTTCAGATATTTAAATTCATAACCATCTTTTAAAAAAAAGAAGCAGAAATAGAAAATACCTTGATGAAAAGGTAAAACTGGAATGGCGTAAGAAAGAAAAAAATATAAGATGATGTTTATTACAGCAATACCGCCAAAGTTTTAAGGTATTCATTGGTAACCAAGGTGAATTCACTGTCTAACGTTGAAAGTGTAAGTAAGGTTCAAGAGGGTTGGAACCTTTAGACCAGTTACTCAGTTACTAACTGTAATCTACTAATTGTTGGCGAATCATTGTCTGGTAGTTTTTGGAACCGGTTTGAGAAAATTGACTTACATGAGTTTATATACTGATACTGGTTTGGGGCTTGCTATTGTTGACGGAGAAGTCTTATTCAGCAGGCAACAAATAGACTATATGTTAGGAACAAAAGTTTTGATTCCTGTTGCGGGGGCGTAATAAGTTTAGCAGGACAAATCCCCCAACCACTGTCTGTTACTCAGCGGGCCTTCCTCCGAAGTGACTTTGTAGCTATATCTAGGTGAGGACTGTTTTATATGTATTGATTTATACCCCATAATACGTTAATTATGACACTCCTTGAGAAAAAATATTTTGTGAAGGTATTTATAACATTTTGTCCAGATTATAAATAATTGTGGTTATCCAACAAAGCCTGAGTGACGGTAGCTCAAGGTATCCTGAACTCTTACAATATAAGAGCTCAGGGGTTTTAGTCCGCGCCATTTTATCCTAATGTCCCCTGGCTTTGCCCTAGTGCGAAGCCAGGGGACAGAACTCGTCAGTCTACGGATTACACTTTACGTTTTCAAACGGTTGCACAAATCTCGCTCATACGGAAATTACATTTAAAATTTTGGATATACGGTACTTGGATGATGATCACAATAGATTACCCATCAGTTGTAAGTCCTCAAAATTACATTTCGTTTTATTTTCTTGCTGATTTTGATCATTTTGTGCTGGCGACAAGGACTTGTGTCGCACTCAGTTTTGAATGGATAAAGAATATGACGAGGACAACTCTAGAAGTCACTGGTTCCAGTGACTTCTAGTTTCTTGAAGTAGAGTGACGGATGCGATGGATATCACTAGAGTATGTTAACTTATTGACAGCGGTTGGTTGGTGTGTGCCTCATGGCCCTGGTACTTTCTGAGATAAGGGGCAACATGAAGGTTATTTGTTGCGTTTGTCTTGCACTGTAAATTTGCCTTATTGCGCCATGTTTTGCGACCTGTACTGTCCTTTATCTTGTCATTCAAGTGTTGGTTGTTGTTGGGTTGATAATCTACTTCTCAGTTCTCGCACCCCACGAAATTTGTTTATGTTTACTAACTTTGTGCTGTAAAAACTTGGTTGTTTTGACAATCTGGCATAGTATATTTACATGTAGATCATGCATGACGGAGGACTGCTAGTCGGCGTTGTTGACCCCCTTACTGTCACAACGTTCCCTCGTGTCACACTTACAACAGTATGAGACATTTGTAATGCCTGCTGGTGTCGCAATAAGGGAAGATCTGCTTGCACCGTATCCGGTTACTGACTGGTCCGATCTTATTGTATTTGCTGTTGTGTGAAGATTGTTTCACTTCTATCAGGGCGGTACCAGTATTTATGTTTGATGAAACCAGCCCGACTCCAGTAAGTTATTGGCAACTGTTATTGTTCACATGCGGAGCCTAGCCAAAGGCGGCCTGGAACTCACGAACCACATTGGTGAGAGGAATATCGGCTTTAAAGCGGTACCCTCAAACAATGTAACATTGAGAGCAATCCTCAGACCTGATGGTGTATTAAGCTAAGGACATGTCGACATGCGATCCAATGAAACTGAGGACAACTGGACGCAGTCGTAATGTTCGTCACGAACATGTCTACATTTTACGAAAGGCTTGCGATCGACTGCAACTGAACACCACTCAATGCATGATTAGAAATTAACAGGTCGACTGCGATCAAGAGCAACTGGGGATAACTGCGCATGCTCACTATGTAGCCATATTACAGTCACATGATCAACGCCTATCATGTGACGCAGTCAGAATTTACCCAAAATGAATGTTATTTATTCATTATAGCCTGACAGCGAGCGTTCCTATTTGAGAAATATTTGTTCGCCGTATGAAACACGCAAGATGTCTTTCACCAAAGCTCTATTAATCTTTTCTGTGCCTCCTTTTTCTTTTTTAAAGGTGCCATTTTAATAGTCATGTGTTGAATCACGTGATGTGGTTTGTTTTGATCGACCGCAAGCCAGTTGCAGAAAAGTAGAACTTGCTCAACTCGCTTTTGATCAACTGCAACCAGTTGTACCCAGTCGCAAGAGTGAACATGTCGAATGCGATTGGCGTTAAATCAGTTGCACCCAGTTGTCCCGGGAAGTTGTTTCCTGGACAAAGATGAGGAAATAATTCTAAAACCCAACAGCTCTTAGTTACTATGCACAGATACAAAGACAAATGTATATATCTACACGAAAGTTTTGTTTCTTTATTATTTACACTTTCTGTGACGTATTTGTTCAAATCATACTTTTCGATCAATACTTTTGTGAGAATTCTTTGTAGCCAAAACTAGAAATATTTTACCATAAATATTTCCGCCTATATTCGGCTTCTTTGGTATAATTAATTATTTTCTAGATAAGTATTTATACCCATATTTAGCATCTTTGAGCTTTGTTTGTTTGGTTGGGGTGAAAGAAACCACCCAAGACGCTACTGGCAACAAACAGTGACAAGATACTAGACAAACACAGGACATAATGCACCAATAAGACAGAGTGTGCATATTTACAGTGCTGGTCAGCACCACAGATCGGCTTCGTGTTGCCCCTTAGCTCCGAGAACACCAGGGCAACAAATTACAAATAATTTGTTTACACAAGATGTTATCCATACTCCATAAGATATTGAATTAATGGCTGCTCGGGGATAGAATTTGGGGAGGAATTCGGAATTGTATTCACAAAAGAATTAAGTGTAGCAAGAAACTGTAAGGAATTGTGTAAAACTGAACATTTTATAGCCTCTTCTTACAGCTAAGCACATGCTGTTGAACAGTAGACAAATTTACATGTAGTGAGAGTATTTGCTGGATTATCATTAGAACAAAAATCTTATTTAGTTCTGTGTATGAACATTGTGTCCAACATAAAATTAAATAATTGATTCCAGAAAAGTAGCAATCTTGTTACTAATGACAACAGTCAGGTATTGATTGAAGTCCATTTTTTTTTTTGTGAAGTAAAGTAATTGTGTAAATTAAAAAAAAAAAAAAATTAATTAAAGTAAATATTGATATTGGATTATTTATGCTTAAATTGAGTTTTTAACCGAATTAGGGGTTGGAATATCTGCCCCAAAAAGTGACTTCTATCAATCCCTGCAATTATAAGAGTTTTGACACTAAAACTTTCCCTGTGTAAAATTAAATTTGTAACTTGTTTTTTCTCATGACATTTGATAGAGAGCTTGTATACTATTGTTTGAAACTAACAATAGTCTACTTTTATTTATATTTGCTGGTTGTAACAAATAATATATGAGCAATTGATGAACCCTTGTGGTGCTATTTAGTAAAAAAAAAAATTTGCTGTCAATCTATAAACAAATTCTGGGATAGCAATTTTGAAAAGTTTGAAATAATGAAAGGAAAGTTAGTCTGCTCTATAAAAAAAAATCAAGATTTGAATTTATAATATTGCTTCTCTGAGAAAAGTGATATTTCTTTGCAGACAGTGAGATAGCACTTTTGGGATTTAACTACTGTTTCGCATCAAATACCTTCTTCCTATTACGAAGAAATGACTTATTGTTTCGAATAACGTCATACTGTTCCGATTTCTGTTATTTATTGTTATTGTAATTCCAAATTAAAGAGTTTACCATTGAGTATGAAAACAGTTTTATGCATTTTCCCGTACAATTGATTTTTTTAAGTTTATGACGACGAAACATAAACATGATCTGTGATCCTAACATGGTTTTACTTGGTGATAACTCTTCGTAAGAATGTTATAGCTTTCAGCTAAACATATCACTCTCTCAAAATGAATGCGTTTTGACGCAACTCTTCTGTCTCGAACAACTTCGTGGGGTTCTAACTGAGACTTTCCCTTTAACATTGTGACAGTGTTTACATAAACATCTTGAGCAGCAAAGAGATCCTGAACCATAATACCACGGTCAGCCACAATACTGTCATTCTTTCCTAGCATAACTCAAGAGGGATCCAGTAATGGTGACTTCTCAATGATTTGTCTGTCACTGGCAGACCCACCGTACGATGCACTTATAAATGATACAGCCCCTCGAGTTGTGCAACCTATAATAGTTTTCAAAGTATTTGTGTGTTTGTATGTGGACCATGTCACACTTTTGGCGTGGTTTCTTTATTGGAGTTTTTGTAGCATCTAATATAACTTTATACCAAAATCTTCTGGCATGAACTCATTGACAACTTCTCTTGATGACAAAATATTCATTTCTTTTAACTGCAAGTACAAAAAGTTAATCCATGTGATGATTATATGTGAAACAGTTGACTCAGAAACCCCAAAGAAGAAACTTAACTCGACATCATCTTTTACTTGTCTGAGTTTGATTATGGTAAGAAACAGCTGATCTTTAGGTAATAGCAAACTACACTGGTAATTCAATTCATTTACTGCTGGTCCTAAAATATTGAGAAAAAACATAAAATGTTTAAATCTTGAAAACCTATGTACTTTTCAATGGAGCATTTCCCTAGCAACTGATATTGTTTTCCTTCATCCTGATAATCTAAATCAGTATCCAAGCAATTCTCTGCAATCTGCCCAGCAGCATGGACAGAACTGTTAGAATTTTCAGCCACACTCTCAACCACAAACTCACTCTCCGCATCAATATCCTCTGTTACCACATCATGTGTCGTCTGATAAGTTCGCCTTGGTCGCACTGGAACTCCAGGCTTAAAAGCAAACACAGATGGCACAGCATATCTTTCTAAACGGCTTTACAAACCTACCAGCACAATTAAGAGAGAAAACACAAACATCTGTTTAATGTTTATTTAAGTTTAATTCTATTGTATGTGATGAAAATGATGTGTGATGGAAAAAATATTTACAAACCGAAAGTTGAAGGTGTGCAAGACCACCTCCATCATGGTATCCTCTGAAAAGAGCAATAAAAAGAACCACAAAGCAACAGGAACTTCAATAACAAACACACAAATCAAATGATAAATCAAACGTTAGAAAGCAAGAATGAAGCTTAATTTAATATTCAGCCCCACGACGAACATGTTTAATAATATTAACGGTTATTTTACATTGACAGAACATATCAAATACTGGCTTGTCTACTGTAGGCCTACGATAAAAGGAGGAACGATTAGAACGATACTAAAGCGAAAGAGTCGTCGACAGAACTGGGCTGAATAATAGGGAAAAATATGACGTATTCTATTTTTGGAATATGCAGCTCATATCGTTTCTTTTAAACATCTGTTGAACATGAATACATATCGGATTTGCAGTAAACCACGTAATATAGTGCCACACAGTCACTGCCCACACACTTATCTAATACTGTATCTGTGAAGTCCTCCGGGCGAAAATGTGACCTGTATACAACATCTTTGAGCCCTGGTTTCCACAACTTTTTCGTCTTTGGGTTGCACCTTTTCTCGGCCACTCGCCACTGAAATTGAAGTCCATATTCCGTTGGATATTTATGGCCACCGACATTTCTGCAACCCTGCACAGAACAATATTGCGGCATAGCGGTTCTTTAAAGTTAACAATGAAAATCCCGCTTCTCAGAACGAAAAGGTCATTTCCGGTTTAAAGCAATGCCGCCTATGACACGCGTGCCATCTGGTGAGTGAAGTCGGCCGGCGCGCCCCATTGACATGTTGCATGAACAATACCGCTATTGTTGGCAACGGAAATTTCAGTTGAACCACAAAGTAGTACTAAATTTGAAACATCTTCCAAATATCCGCCTACACGTATTATATGACAAAGTTTGTGTCTCGCTGCTGTGTATCTTGGTCAATGGAGAAAGAAATGATCGTTTAGTGAACTGCAACCATTTCTAATACGCCGTAAAATACTACTACCGATACGGTCACCAGTGTAATACCATTTCGGAGGTTTATTGACTCATATTATTTTTACAAATTATTTTTAAATGCAGACAAGTCGGAGAGTTGTTTAAGGTTATCCGGAAGTGCATTCCAATCACGTATTGTGGCTGAAAAAAAAAGGATTTACAAAATGATTCAGTTTGACAAAAAAGTAGTGAATTTGTTATTCGATCCCTGTAGGTAAGGATTTCTTAAATTAGGTAACTTTTCGCGTAACGAAGCATTACTTTCGTCATGTATAATTGTTGAAAAGCAGATAAACGATGTATTTTCCGGCGTTGAGGAAGAGTGCTGGAGCCCGACTCTTCGTAAAGTAAATAAGTTGCAACACTTTTGGTTAGACCTGTTATTATCCTCAAGCATTCTTTTCGTAAATTTTCT
>JAUELC010201156.1:0-10803 GCA_031471745.1 Cryptochiton stelleri | reverse complement strand
GACCAGTACATTAATTTCAATTCTAATCACCCGACAGCAGTTAAGATAGGCATCATCTCCACCCTAACGGTTTGTGTCGACGTATTTGTATAGCTTCCGTTAGTTATGTTTACATTGATCGTGTCGATATTGTCCCATTGTATAGAGTGCTGTGGATTGGATT
This sequence comes from Cryptochiton stelleri, assembly GCA_031471745.1. Taxonomy (NCBI): domain Eukaryota; kingdom Metazoa; phylum Mollusca; class Polyplacophora; order Chitonida; family Mopaliidae; genus Cryptochiton; species Cryptochiton stelleri. Next base: position 10,640 of record JAUELC010201156.1, on the reverse strand, counting down.
CTAGGTGTTCCGAATTTGCTGATTTTGAGTCTTTGAATTTGACTGACGACAGGTGCTCTTTAATGATTTTGTTTAATGGGCGGCATGTTTCCCCTATGTACTGTTTATCGCATGTGCTGGTGATGATATCAACACAATCCTTATGCTGTGGTTTGGCACTTCCCATTGGCTTGAACTTGGTTCTTCATTGTTTTACTGTTTGTAAAAACAGTCAATGTTCTGGGCTGTCAACAGTCTTTTGCTGAGACCATTGAGATAATCCGTCAGCGTATAACAGAATCCCACTCACTCCTATCTACCCCTTTAGCACTGGTAGTATCGTTGCCTTAACTGAAAATAGTGCTACGTCTATATATTTTACCTGGGGTGACACGATCTACGAACAAATCCACGGCCTGCCCATGGGGGTCCCCTTTATCTCTTATCCTAACATAAATTTTCATGATCAAATTTGAAAACTCTGCCCTTGAAACCTCCCCCATCAACCCCGCATGCTGGTTCAGAAAAGTTGACGACACGTTTGTTGCCCTACAATGTGACCAAGACCCTAGTCAGTTATTGGAACGTCTTGACGCCCAACATCTACGAATCAAATTTACAATGAAGAAGGAACACAATAACCATATCCCATTTATTGATGTGTTGGTCACAAGAGATGTTAACTCTATCCAAACAAGTGTTTACCGGAAGCCAATCCATACAGACCAGTACATTAATTTCAATTCTGATTATACTAATTTATTATACGTTTTCCTCCCTATTTTAACGGGGACGCTCCATAGACTACATCGTTTAATCGTATCGCTTAAGAGCCGATTTGTCCCTCACGAATGTAATTCATATGGGTTAATGTTCGCGTTGGGTTGCGATAGTTATACCTGAGAAAACTCGCCCAGAATTTGCTTTTAATATTCGGAGAGAAAGAGACTGAGCTGTACATGTCTCAGAATACCTTTATTAACGTGGGCGACTTTGAAAGTCTGTAGATAGTTGGAGATGGTATTGAGTATACGCTTAAAGGAGAAGAAAACAAAACAAAACAAAATTTGTCCAATTATAGACCCTACTAAGATTTAAAAGAGACCACTTTTCATTTTTTGGGCGATTCCTTGCTTTCCACTGAACTCCATTTAAATGGTGATACTGTAAGTAAAATGTATGGCGGAATTGTTATGCCATATTTGGTTAAGTGATGTCACTGGAAATCATAGACTTAAATATATAACAAAATAGGCAACAGACGTATGCAACTTTATCTAGTACTTTTGTACTTTTTCTGTTTTGCCAGGTTTGAATTTGGAGTCATTTGGGCTGTTGTTATCTGCAATAAATCATTAAATAAAATATGGCGTAAAAGTCCACCATACATTTTACTTACAGTGTCATAGTTTAAGTGGCATTCAATGGTAAAGTAAGAATCATACAAAATATTTAATAGCATTTTTGTGAATAACTTGATACGGTCTATAATTTTAATACGATTTTTTTCCTCTTTAAAATTTTATGTGTTTTTATTTTCTATAATCAATGGCAAACAAATAACAAAAGCGACTGTACAGTTGAAAGTTTCAACATTAAATGACACGGCAACAAGGCTCAGATGACACATGGGGCTGTAGGTGTTGGCGGAGTCTGACAATAGTGGACATGTTCCAGTCAAGCATTCTTTTGGCTTGTTTGGTTGACATTGTAACGTTCCGAAAACGTACTGTTCGTTCTTGCTTTTGTGTTGATAATCCTGGCATAACTGTAGGGTGTATCTGCGTGGTGTCAGGTGGCTGGATGGTGAATGTGATTCGCGCTCGCCTAGCTTTATACTGTTTGCGTCCCGCCATCTAATTGCAAGCCTTGTTTGCTGCGTTATCATTCATCCTGTTTCACAATGCTCGGCTCCACCTTGGAGGCATTGTTATGCTAATGTTCAAACGACACTAAACACTTTTATTGTCGCATGTTCCATCATTTTGTACTGTTCAGGATTCAGTTATTACGATCATAAAAATACACTGAACTACTTGCGGTTGATCCAACGCTTACATTAGTTAGTATAGATACGTTGACAGCGAAAGAACAATCAACAAACAAATCAAAGCAGTGTACGGATGAATCGGATTTTGGAAATGCAGTCGAGTTCAACGATGGCACTAGTATTTCAAAAATTGATTTTGGTTACATGCATATTTAGCTTATAATAAAACAAATTGTACACAGTGTTTATCACATTATTTCAATTTAAGACTTTTACTAGCATAAATAAAGAAATTACTCTTTCGCAGTACAAACAAATCACCCTCTTCCACCTCCATTGTGGGCTCCACGAAATCAGAACAAATTCATTACTGGCATTTGAAAAGTTGAACACTTTCGTTTCAGATGTTCTATATTTAACGGGGACGCTCAGGAGACTACACCGTTTAATCGTATCGCTTAAGAGCCGTTTTTCCCTCACGAAAGTTCTGGTTCGGCTATGCTCTAAAACATCCCACTTGTATCATTGTTACCACTGACTTGTGGGAGTCAGGTTGATTTCCTCAAGCTTTTGTCCTGCACCATTAATACAGACACCGCCAAAACACACGTGAAACAAAGTTCAGTTTTGTTATAATTTTATACATTTATCATCATTGTCTTTGGGCTGCCAGGAAGACCGATGTTGACATTATGCAGGTTTTGTGTTGAACGGGTTCAGACGATTGAATAGCTTCCAAGTGATACACAATTAAAAGTCATAAAACTGCACTTTATTCTTTACGCAATGGCAATGAAATATCACTTATTAGGGATATGACCAAAATATCACATCACATATAATCGATATCATTTTAAACTTAAAAGATTACATGAACTGGACAACAGGGACAGTCGCTTTTCTCGTAGCATACTTTATTCAGATAATAGAACCTATTATACATCAGTAAAATGATTGGAGGTCCACGCTAAATCAAATACAAAAACAAACAAATGTACACATTGGCTTGGTTTGTTGTGTTATACTTAAGAATACCGGACTATCTGATGGTAGTCATGGCAGTAGAGGAATAAATCAAACCAGATCGCCGCCGGTAGCTTCTCACATATGGAATCGTCAATATAAATAAACCGTTCGGGTGACCACAAACTCAAGCACTGGATATTGCTCGTGTAATAATCTACCGGTATACCTACAAATATAGCATGAGGTATTTTAGTATACAAGGTGCTTCACGCCACGCCTGGTGCATATAAAAATTACTGGCAGATGTTTCCCTTCAAGTTACCCTAATCCCACCCTGAAGCAAAGTAGCATGTTAAGTTCAATGGTTGGTAGACGCTGCATGATGAATGTAGAGATGATTTAATAATTGGGCAAGATAAACCACAGAAGATGTACATAATAGCATTACGAAAGTCCACAGAAAACAGTGGGATCCGTAACATACGTGTACTTGATTTTTAGGATTTCCGCTTTCATTACCAGGACCGCTTATCATTTCCATGTCATAAAAATGTCCAACAAACATTTGCAAAATGATGACAGTCGGGACAAAGAAAAATTGAAAAAACCCAAGTATAGCGGAATAATTCTCACTACCAAAACGAGAGGAGAGCAAAGTCAAGGGCAATGTATTCGCACCAGCGACTGACACACCGACTAGAAACGTCATCAAAAATACACTGGTTTGGTTGAACCATGTTAGGCCAACGATCATGGCTATCATAAAGCAAAAATAGCTTAAATATAAACACAAAAAACCGCAATTGTCCGACGGGAAAAGATCGTACAAAATACCAACACAAATTCTAGAAATCACCATTGTTATAGACAATATATATACCAACACAAGAGGGTTTTCTAATCCTGTCGATTCTCCAAAAACAGTTAAATTGTTCATAAAAGTAATGAAACAACTGAAAAAGATGATAGAACTCCAAAACATCATATGGAAATAAGGCGACTTAAGAAGGTCGGTTTTCCCGATTTCGCACTTATTTGTGATGTCATTGGAGTTTCCGAACTCCGTAATACTTTCTGTCTGTCCATTGGATTCGTATTCAGTCCCACATACTGCTTCTTGTTCTTGCACATACGGACGGTGTAAGAAAAAGCACACAACGCCCAATATAGTCCATAAACATCCGAGTGCCAGAAAGAATCCACCCAGATTACCCACGAAAAACAGCTCGTGAAAGCCGCAGAAGAAAACTTTTCCGAGACCCATAAATCCAACATAGAGCGCAATGACCTTTCCAACATCTTTCTTAGAAAATTTAGAAATCCCAATCTGTGTCAGTTGAAGGTATATTAAGCTGTTATTCAAATCTGAAAAGAACAAAATTTAATTTATTCAACCAATATAGCATCAAGTTTTTTATTCATATTTCGTAGTTAGACTATTCTGCGGATGAGGCAGCTTTATCGAAGACACATTTTTACTTGTGGGTTGTGTCTAATCGAGCATAGACGAGGAGTCACCCGCAAACATGCTTTATCCACCACGTCATACTGATAACTCTGTTAAGTTACCTGAAAGCCTTTGACACATTAACTTCAAACCCGCGTCCATACTGTGAAAAAATAAAACATTGTTTACTTATATCTGACTGAAAAGTGTGTATTATTATACGCGAGATAATTTGTTGCTAAGAAGTTATTTTGGTGTCCAAATTCTAACCAGTTATTCGGCAGAGGGTCTTATATTGATTCTGTCAGAACCAGTTCGGCCACTGGTCCACTGAACCAAAGTAATAATCAGCACAATTAGTAAGTCCGTTGTGTTAGTTGACCAATGATTTACATTATTTGTCAATATGTTTGTATGTTTTGATTTGTTTGTTTGATTGGGGTTTTACACCGTACTTAATGTTTTTTCACTTATATAACGGTGTGCCAGCCCAATGGGTGAAGGAAAACACCCTCGACACCACTCGCAACAATCAATTACAAGATACAAGACAACCACAGGACATAACAGGACGCCACAACAGAACGGCTTCGTGTTGCCCTTTAGCTCTGAGAGCACTAAGGCAACAGTATGCTCCATCCAACCGCCCGCTATCTGTCAATAAGACAGCTGTAGAGGATCCATACAAATAGACATGACTGGAAGTTAGCTGTGTCTTTTTCAAGTTTTGCTTTATACATCGTCTCTTTTATGCATTACTATTAGCTTCGACTCTATCAAGCATTGCTATTAGCTTCATCTCCACCAGCATTGCTATTAGCTTCGTTCGTTTCAAGCATTGTTATAAGCTTCGTCTCTTTCAAGCATTGCTATAAGCTTCGTCTCTTTTCAGTATTCCTATTAGCTTCGTCCCTTTCAAGCACTGCTATAAGATGCGTCCCTTTTCAGCATTGCTATAAACTTCGTCTCTTTCAAGCATGGCTACTAGCTTCGTTCCTTTCAAGCATTGCGTCTCTTTCAAGCATTACTATTAGCTTCGTCCCTTTCAAGCATTGCTATTAGCTTTATCTCTTTCAAGCATTACTATTAGCTTTGTCCCTTACAAGCATTGCTATTAACTTCGTCTCTTTCAAGCCTTGTTATAAGCTTTGTCCATTTCAAGCATTGTTATTAGCTTTATCTCTTCCAAGCATTGCTACGAGCTGCGTCTCTTTCAAGCATTGATATTAGCTTTGTCTCTTTCAAGCATTATTATTAGCTGTCTCTTTCAAACATTGCTATTAGCTTCGTCCATTTTAAGCATTGCTTTTAGCTTTGTCTCTTTCAAGCATTACTATTAGCATCGTCTCTTTCAAGCATTGCTATTAGCATCGTCTCTTTCAAGCTTTGTTATAAGCTTCGTCTATTTCAAGCATTGCTATTGCTTTGTCTCTTTCAAGTATTGTATAAGCTTCTTCTCTGTCAAGCATTGCTATGAGCTGCGTCTCTTTCAAGCTTTGTTATAAGCTTCGTCCCTTCTAAGCATTGTTAATAACTTTGTCTCTTTCAAGCATTGCTATTAGCTTCGTTTCTTGCAAGCTTTTCTATAAGCTTCGTCACTTTTAAACATGGTTATTAGCTTCGTCTCTTTCAAGCATTGCTATTAGCTTCGTCTCTTTCAAGCATTGCTATTAGCTTCGTATCTTTCAAGAATTGCTATTAGCTTCGTCTCTTTCAAGCATTGCTATTAGCTTCGTCTCTTTAAAGCATTGCTATTTTACTTACCCTTAAAAGCTATGATACCATAAACGTCAAATATCCCGTATAGTCTGTTTAAGATACTACAAAACAATTTCGTTCAAGAACAATCCTACAATTTCGTTCGCCAACAGACACAACTTACATGCTAATAATAAGAATAATCCAACAAGTCCAGCCCAATTAGAGAAAAACGATTTGAACATGGTGGCGATATACATCATGACACATGGAACAGGTGCTGTGACGATGATAATGACGTAAACAACTTTATAACCAAATTTATCCAGGATAATTGAGTGTAGGAATGCTAACCCCATCCCAATCAGAGCAATGGACGACACCAGTTCAACTGAAAACAGATAGTTCGAATTTTAGACAGTTATAAATACTAGGAGGGGACAGTGATACAAAACAGCTTCTTAATGTACAAGGGCCCTAGCTCTTTAATATACATAATTTTACAGAAATGAGAAATTAAGAGTTGGTTTAGACTTGCTGGTGTGACATTATAGTTTTTGGTTTGATCAAATACTAGTTACTAGGCAATTTCATAGTTTTGAACGGCACCGTGACACTTAAGACCCTTTTCCTTTTGTGCATATATGTTTTTGAAGAGGTAAGTATTTATATTTTTAATCGGCAACAAGGCCAATCTTTGATATGTTTATTTTGTCAAAACAAGGCTCGGTGCAAGAACGCCCATTGATGTGAAAGGCAAAATGGTTTTGATAGTCAATAAACCAAATATGGTACACTTGATTTTTTTCAAATATTTATTATATATTCCTGCTTGTTTGACGCTCGCATTGAAAAGGTTTGCTTTGTACATTGGGATTAAAATTAAACACTAAAATTAGCTTTGTTTTTACACGATCGTTGATTATTTAACCTAGCAACGTCAATACGGAAATCTTGCCACACCCTGCCGTATGTACATTTGATGTACAACTTTTGTAAATTGTTTTGGTTGCATTTGATTGTGTTAAGTTATGGATTATAAAATATATCCGCCAATTGAAGTGAACGTCAAACAACGCTTACAGGAGGAGAAAACCTGAAAACAAAATGTAGGCCTATATAGACGTTAGGCCTATACAGCAGTTATCAAAAATGGCGTTCTGGGCGTATTGACTTTTAATCAATATCTTGTTGGAGCCACAATAAGCACACAATTGTATGGTTGACTTATCAGGCCATACAGGTGGTACCTGCATAAACTGTGTACAGTTAGTGTGTATATGTCCCCCCCAAACAAGCAGACAAAAAACAAAAACAAAAATAAAAACAGTATTATTTATTAAGTAACATTTAATGTTATGGATACAAAAAAAACGTTCACTATTCATTTTAATGCTTTATGTGGCAATAGATATTAATTAAAGAATAACATTTTACACTCTTTTTATTTGTAAGGGTTTTCCCTATTTTAAGACAATTGTAGACTATTAAAACGAGTTTGAAAGAATTTGTTAAGCTAACGCGATTTCCTAACCTGTATAAATCACAAACGATGTCCGCACTTGTGCAAGTTCAGGGCAGAACATGTCGCTTGGATATAACTAACAGTTTTTGTTTCAGAAATAATTGTTTAGAGAGTAGGTTGATTTGAATGTTCTGACTACCAATATATAAAGTAGATGGTGTTAATCTTAGTTTCATGACTAACACTGATTATGTCCTTACCTTGCGATTGTGTGTAATTAAACGTCTCCTTAAGCTCCATGGCGTAAACATTGAAAGAGGCTGGTAATCCATTGATTGATCCTGAAATAAGACTAATTATTAACCCAAGCCATTTCAAAGCACAACTTCTACTTAAATTTGTCATCATGTATATCGCCATGGAGATAACAAAGTGAGCCAAATAAATAACCGCCTTCAAAGGTGAAATATCTCAGCACAGTCAGCAACAGCCTAATTATTACACATGAACTTGTGATAAACCCCTCTATAGACAGAAACAGTATCATCTGCTGTACGGAAGCTCTTTGTGACCACGTCTAATACTGCTATGCGACCTTTCAACACGACAACATTATTTGTTAAATTATGGATTTGTCGATTAGTACAACATTGTACGCATGTAAAATGTGATACCGCTTTATAACACAGGACATAACAGAGTAACAATACGTTATTTTCGATTTAAAATTTTGATGGTATCAGATGATACTCCCGTTTTACGTTGCCGTCTATCCCGGCAATACACTTACAGAAACTAAGAGAGCCTATTCCAAAGTGGATTGCATTTTATGATGTTCAAATCCTCTGTATCGAATATTCGAGTTGGTTGTCATGCAAATGAAATGTTATTTAAATAAGGGTGGATCATTGTGTCTCTGCATATTACAACTGAAACCCATATGGGTACCGGTAAGTATTTATCCTGCTCAGGTAGTTTATATATCCTGGTACATGTACTATTAAAGTTGGTTGCTAACTGAAAGTAAACACTTAACGTAATGGCAACGCTCCACTATAGATGTACGGTAGCTGTAATAGGGAACTATACAACTTCACACACTGTAGCAAAGGTTACAGCAAACGGCCCATGTTGAATCCTGTCCATGTAATCCAATAATACAAATACTAGTTAAACAACTTGAACATGATACAATACGCATAGGTCTTTCACATTTTTGTTTTTACCCCTTAGGTATATCTTTTGAACTGGGGTTATTTTGGCCAGTTTTAGGTTTATATGGCAACAAAATTGTGTCAGAGAAGATACATACACACAAAATATGATAGGCCTACTAAAATAATGTTTAGGTTTTAAGTCCTATTCGCGTGGTGTATGTATACTGGCATAAGCACCAATCAGGTTGGTTCCCCCAGAAAACGCAGAATTGGCCGGATTCATCAGGGATTCAGTTAAGTCCTACACACAAAATGCCTGTGCGAAACTCAACGTTTGTAACTTGCTTACATTGCTACATGAAATGAAAGAAAGAAACATGTGTGCGTGTGAGTCAATATACAAAAGACAATATCAGCCTACAGTTCAGTTTAATATTGTCCTTGCCGCTTTAATAGCAGGGACAATAACTGAACTATAGTATTGTCTTTTTTTTCACATGTTAACCAATAAGACTCCAGGTCAATAAGAATCTTTAAAAAGGTACATTTGACAGTATGTGCATCTTCCCGACGTGGAGCTCTATTCCTCACCTTGTCACGCTTGTGTCATATTTCTGGTCAATCAAAGAGGAGATACACAGCAAGCCAAATTCCGTTGTGACAACGTTTTGGCAAGGTCGCACTTACGTTGTGGTAACGCTGTGATTTTGGTGAAAGACACGTTAATCTGTGAACTACTAGATTCGTTGCTGCAATCATAGTCTACAAACAAACCACAATCGTGCTACAACGTTGTATAAACGTTCTCACTTTTCGTGGAGAGAACGTGAATGACACGTAAATGAGTCGTTGCTACAACGTAGCTTACCACCAATCACAATCGCGCCACAACGTTGTGACAACATTTTGTTTGTTCGTGGAAGACGCGTTAATATGTGGACTCCCAGATTCGTTGCTGCAACCATAGTGTACAACCAAACCACACTGAAGGTGGGACGTTGTAAAAACGTTGTTATCTTTTGGAGGACACGTATATCTTTGGTATCAAACAACCAAACCGCAATCGCGCCACAACCAAACTACAATCACGCCAAAACGTTGTGACAAAGTTTTGCTTGTTCGTGGAAGACACGTCAATATGTGGACTCCCAGATTCGTTGCTGCAACCATAGTGTTCAGCCATGCCACACTTAAGCTGCAAGGGTGTGAAAATGTTGTCATATTCTTGCAAGCCATGTAAATAAGTACAACCCAGACTGAAAGCATAAGCTGTGACACAATAAAACAATTAAATACAATATTGCTGCAACTAGTTCAATTAAAATTTGAGACAATTTATGCATCAAGAAATGATGTACTGTACCAACAGTATCATTATGAGAAGCACATGCCATGAATAAGTTGAGCCAATCCTTCTTAAATTACAAAAGAAAAATAACAAATAAAATCATATGCAAATTTTTATTTTCTTAAAACACCTCACGAACCTTTGATATTTGCATCGAAGAAATTATTTTCATAGCATATAGTTTAGTATTACTGTACATGTACTATGGATAATTTAATAATGAAAACAGCTTTTGGCATTTGCATCTAAGCTAGAAATGTTATATCATAGCATAATAAGCATATAGTTGAATTTCACCATTCATACACTAAATGTATGGTATAATAATACAAACAGCTTTGGCATGTAAATCTAAGAAATGGAATATCATAGCATATATATTTGAAAATTACCGTACAAAAAGACATGTAATAGTTGATTATCATAGTGCTTGTACTATATATGACGTCACAGTATGATGAAAATAGTTGTAACGGCCATATTGTGTCTGTATAATATTTTTGTGATGTTTTCTACTGTATTCTATAACTTTTGTAAACCGTAAGCGCTTTTGTGAAATTACTGTTTGAAAGTCCGTTTCAACGGAAAGT
>JAUELC010201045.1:0-10803 GCA_031471745.1 Cryptochiton stelleri | reverse complement strand
CAAAGTGTAAAAATTTACAGTGCAAGAAGCTACAACAGATCGGCTTCGTGTTGCCCCTTAGTGCTGAGAGCACCTGGCCAGGGCAGCAGGAGGCTCCCTCCAACCGTCTACTGAACAGACAGTACATAAGTCTTTATGCCAACTTACTTTGTGGTATCATGTGGATCATATGTTTCATAAAGCAGAGGCTGCATCACATTCTTAACTTTCTTCTTTTTCTTGTGAATCGTAAAACTTTCACAGTATTTGAAGCGACTGACTAGAGCCTAGAGAGAAACAGAAATATCAAAGATAAATGTATTGCTTCAAGTGATTCAACACCTTGTTATAAGAATTACAGACAAAGAAAATATAGATGATCGAGATTAAATAATATGTCTAAATTATTCTCTATATTGTTGTATTTTTTCTATTTTTTTGTTACAGAAGTAGATGAAAGCATCAACATTTTATGATTTAAGAAAATCGTCTATATTTAATATTGTCACAATCTATTCAATCTTAAACCCACTCAATCACATAAAGCTGTAACTTTGTGTATAGGGCATTTGCTTGTTTCATTATTAACACTGTATTTAAAGTCTGAGTCCACCGACAATTACAAATTATCCCTGCAGAAAAATACATATTCTCAACCATTTATTCCATGTTTAGCCCTCCACCTAAAATAGCAAAAAAGATGTTGTTTTGATTCGGTAATCTCCAGTGACCTCCATACAAGTGACATCACAAAGTCCAGACTTGTTAGGGCTGTGTAACACTCCATAAGGCAACAGATATGGACACCCAAAATAGATTAATAATATCTTGCACAGACAAAGCGAACACAAATGACACATAACATGGCTTCGACGATTTTTGGTACCAAGCATTTTAGGTTTGACGGTTTTAACGACATACTCTGACGATAGATAGACACGCTTACCAAGTTCAATTAAGAAGAATTAGATGGCAAAGATGAAGATGTGTTTTTGGAATGTTCCGTTGATGAAGTGGATGATTCAGGCAAAACGACTTTGTTATAATTCAAGAAAATATAGAAACTATACATATGGATGCTGAACTTTCCATAAAACTGTATATGTTTGAGACTGAAGACAGGCCTGTGTTCGATCCAACAGAAATTGAAGAAGCTGTCAAATCAATCATGTAAGGAAAGAAGGTAAGCTTTACTTCCATGGTTGAATGGATGTTGAATCACATACACAGGAAAATTATTTTAATACGGAAATTAAATATTAATTATATTGTCACCCATTCACATACTCTATGATAGAATATTTTTGTTGGGTACGCGTAACTGGGAAATAAAAATGTTTGTAAAATATTGATAATTTGATTAAGAATGTAAAGAAAAAAGCCAATTGCACCTTTAGTTTTGGCTGCTTCGTTGTGGATTTTGTCAAGGAAAGATTATGTTTTTGAAACATTTAAAAATTCCACTGTGGTATAGGCCCTTTGATCTAAATTAAATAATCATTCAATGGTCAAACGTGTCTTACTTCTCCTAACATCCTCAAAACTACCCTAATTAAATCTTTTACATCCCTATAGGTGAGATATAAAGGGAATCTTTAAAATACAAGTACATGTATCTATAACCATTTTTAAGTTATTCATTTTGAGAGTCTTTATGGAGCGTTAAGAAAGCCCTAACAAGCCTCGACTTGCCAACAACGAAGTGATCTTCGAACAAATTTTGTACGTGGATCACCTAAGATTACCAAGCAAAAAAAAAACAATTTTTGCTATTTTAGGTGGCGGGTTAAACAATGAATAAATCAATTGAAAATATGTATTTTTCTGCAGGGATAATGGCTGTTTTTTATGATTTCAGAAAGTTATTATCTTTGATTTTTGTCCATTTGTAACTGGGGCAGACTCAGACTTTACGCCCATTTCACTAGTAGTTGATGGCTTCTTTTTAATACTGAATTAAATTGGCTTGGACAGAAAGAAATGGGCTTACTCTCCAGATGACAATAAAATGTTGTCCAAGTTATATTAAATGTTTTTATAAGGCACTATATTTATTTTGTATATAACTCTCCTCAGTGGATTAACAAGATAATTACTGATTGACCTCTCACCTTTAACCTTTCGTTACGTTGATATGTCAGGAGAAGGTCAAGTACCTCCATAGCTCTGAAATAAACACACAATTATATAGTTATAAAGAGTTATCCCACTGGTAAAGGGATGACCATAAACAAAAGATTTATAATTCATCAAATATTCTAAAAAAAACTCTCAAAGACCAGGTGTTTTTCAATAGATGTTAATCTTGAATAGTTATGAGTATTTGTTTGATTGGTGTTTAACGTCGTACTCAAGGGTATTTCACTTATATGACGACGGATTATCCACTTCTTACTCTGCCTTACTTACTATAGTGAATAACTAAGAAACCTCGTAAAAACCACCACCCGCTATAGCCGGAGTCACCTCATGTGACTCCCTCATTACCTGTGGTCGACCTCTATACATCTCAAGAAAAGGTTATAAAAAATATGTCAAAATTAAACTGCTCCAATGAATATAGGCACTTCTCAAGTGAGGAGATCTTCAAATAAATTGTTAAAGACCAGTCAAGTGTGCATTAACATTTACATGTATTCTTATCTTTTATGTTAACATATTCAGTTTTTTTTTAAATGGAATAAAGAAAATAAACTTACTGGAATTTAGCATTGACGACTGCCTCAGACTCCTGACTAAAGACAAAGCGTGTTGATGACCTGAATGTATGAACGGCTTTATTGCCTTCTTTAGAGTAGCCTGCAGGTAAAGGTGTACGAGGGGACTTAAACACTTATCAACGTCAATCATAAGTTTGAGGTATGATTTAAATCATATCCTAACCTAATAATATTTTGTGATGCTCAAATAGATTGTTTGTTTGATTGGTATTTAACGTCGTACTCAAGGGTATTTCACTTAAATGACGACGGATTATCCACTTCCTACTCTGCCATACCTGATACGGTGGAAAACCAGGAGGAAACCTCGTAAAAACCACCACCCGCAATAGCCCGAGTCAACTCATGTGACTCCCTCATATACCAAATTAAAAGAAGTTACATTAGTATATTTGAAGCAGTATAAATAATCCATAACACAACCCGTATTTGTCAAAACATCAATCATACATAAAATATATACAGTGCCGTACTCCTCTAAGTAAAGAGAAGTTGAAGACTTTTCAACTACTTTCCAGCATTTATTTGAGTGGAATTCAAGCCCTATAGAATAAAGCAATCAACTTTCCTCTCATGTGCAGAAATATATAGTGCCACTGTGAGTCAAGCGTTTACAAAATAAATAAACATCTGTCCATACTCCTGAAAGACTTAAAATCAAGTATTTTAAATTAAGGAGTAAGGACCTTAACAATTTTTTTTTTTAAAGGTCTTTCACTGCCTTGAATTTCTAATTCGTACAAACTGTTGTTGTATACACTCACCTGTTCTGAGATTGCCTTCCAGCCGAAGTCATCTGACCTATCACATTCGTATGTTTCTCCTAGCAGTGGATTGAAGGGTTTAGTAGTTCTATTAGTGGTTGTTGAATAAGCGGATATCGTGAAAGCAGCAAGGTAGGCCATCTGTTCACAGGTGTCCTCGCAACGGGCAGCGTAATCAAGGCACTCGGAATACTCAAAATCCTCCGTTAAACGTTGTAGTAATGATAAGGGTTCACTAAAATTTACCTGTACATGGGAAAAAATGGATTGATTTATTAATTTATGGAAGAAAGAACTAGGGCATTATATCTGAATTAAATAGGAGAGCTGAAAGATCAGTCTGATTAACTAGGGGAGTGATAGCAGAATTGATTTATCTGCGATAGCTGAAAACAGTGTACCAGATAGGTTAGGCGAAGGTAAGTGATCACTCCCCTCAAAAGTTAAGCCAGAAGAACTATTTTCAGACATTATTTACGAAAAATATTGCAAACAGGAAAGAATGGATTCATATATAAATAAAATATATATATTTGAAATAAATGAAGAGAGAAAAAAATTTGCTTGCCTCCACCGGGATTCAAACCCGGGACCTTTGGGTTACAGGCCCAACACTCTACCGACTGAGCTACGGAGGCTCAAGATAGAATGCAGAGAGAAAAAATTGCTTGCCTCCACCAGAATTCATGTATAAGTCAGTGTATAAAACAAAACCCACATACAAGCACCAAGTGAAGTCAGGCCTCTATCCTGAACTATGGATGTAATAATAACAATCCCTGGAGCTACACTCCACGTTTAAAATTAATAACCCTAAATTACCTAAAATTTCGACCATAAAAAGCACAACTTTGGAAGCTATTTAAAGGACTTGGGAATAATATCTGGGAGTTTGATGAGTTTTGCAGTTAGGGAGAATCAGGATTTTTTTTATATGCTGTAATGCTTTCACAACTTGTGACAGTGATTCATGGTTGAATTTTAGGTGATTTACAGTATGTTAAGCTTGTCAGTGGTTATACTAATAATATTACAATAAACTTATCTTTAGTGACATTTAAGGAAAAAATAATAGACTTTGGTAGGGATAACAAGCATAAATTGTGTCCGAAAACAACCTCTGGAATGATGTAGTAATTGCAGTTATACAAGAACAGAAATGAATACACATACAGATATATGTGAATTTATACACTGATAATTTTTTTGCCTTTTATGTGATATGTTTTTAATTTACAGTAGTAATATAACATATACAGAATTCCACTGAGGCCTCACCTGTGATAAGAACTTTGGTAAGTTGACGTCATTGATAGCTTTAAGTAATAACACAGCCTCATTTTCCTCCATGTATTTCAGTTTGAGATTTCCTGCGGCAGTGAGCACAGATTTCACCGCCCTCATGCCGTAATCATAATGGTGCTGAGAAGATAACTGCTCTGAACACAACTTGTACGTAGCTACAATTTTACCCGCCAAACTAAAATCAGAAAAAAAAGTTTATAGCAAATGAGGCAATTCAGTGCTTTTTAACTCAGTTTTTACATAGCCACTTTCATCAGCCAAAAGTGAAATCAGATTTGTTTGATATTAAATGAGGTAATTAGATTTTTTTTTTCTGGGAACAAAACTTGTATGTAGTGTGTATGCACACAACTGAAAACAGATTAAAAACACATATTTGAGCCAATTACGTAAATTAATAAATTTTCTGAGCTCAATTTGAGATAATGTGATAACAAGTCGTAACAGAAAAAGATTGAAGACAAAAAAAGACAAAAAATGTGTTCAGATCAAAAACATCCAAATAATAGGATAATTAAAAAAACTGCAATATTATGATAATTAAAAGAATATGTTTGTACCTCTTGGAGTCACTAAATCCCACTGAGTAGAGCACAATCTCTCCAATCATAGCATAGTCAGGGACCATCATGGCCACTGTCCGGAATAGGACCTATGGAAAGCAACAGTTATATTTATAGTTACCATTTCATGAAATAAATACAAAAATACAATGTAAGCTATTTATAAAGTAGGCTATCTTTATAATTTTTAAACGAAACAAAATCACTTTCACAAAAATGGTTCATATAATTTGTACAAAATTAATTTCATCCCATTTCCCGTATAATTGTACAGAGCCGAAGATTCTGATTATGGTTAATAATCCTTTCCACTCACCTTAAGATTGTCTGGCAGTTCTTGTCGACCAGCATAGCCGGGGTTCATTGTGATGAACATAGTACAACTTGGGTTCAAAGACAGCTCAGTACCCTCAAACATGAACTTCTTGAGGTGAGCAGCAATAGCTTTCTGAATAACCTGGATTTGTTGGGCGACGACTGAGAGTACTTCTAACTCTATACGATTAAACTCATCAAAACACGCCCAGGCTCCAGCCTGAGCTAAGCCCTTAAAGAACTTCCCCATAGCTTTGTAATCCAGGCCGTCAGAACAGTTGAACACGACACACTGTTGATATAAGATATATAGTAAGTTAAGACGCATATACTTCAAGATTTTACATGACATGTCTATCATGGATTTTCTCTGATCTGGTGTTTTACGCTGTACCCAAGGTTATTTCACTTATATGATAGCGCTGCCAGTTTCTATGATGGAAGAAACCGGGCATAGCCCAGAGGAAACTATCTGACCGGGCGACTCCCGCAAGACACTGTCACATACAGCTTTTTTGGAGCATAGCCGACAGGCGGACTCTTACCCATAAACTTGGTGAGAGGGACTTCCGTACGAGAGTAATACGCCTAACCGATGTAGTCATTCGGGTGGCCCATATCTATTATAGAAAATTAACTTCTATTTGCTTAAATATAAATTATTTGGAAATTATTATATGATTATGTTCACAAAACAGTTCATGTATGAAAGAAGAAAATGAAATTATTATTTATTCAACGTAAGCGAAACAACTTTGGCGAAAAAGTTTACAAAATGAACTGGGGATCTTATTTTAACAATGTGAGACTCAATTGAGCGTAATTGTATACCTGTTTTGCGACAGCTTTGGCCAAATCTTTGCAAGTTTCTGTTTTCCCAGTTCCAGCAGGACCTTCAGGGGCCCCGCCAAGATTTAACTTCAAAGCTCCCATCAGAGTTCTGTGAATTCAGTAAGGAATTTAATGTTAATTCATCCATGATTGATTGATTGGTGTTTAACGCTGTACTCAAGGGTATTTCACTTATATTTGTTTGTTTGGTTGGGGTTTTTTTTCACTTATATGACGGTGATGTACTCCAAAAGTAAATAACCACACTAACACAAACCATAAAACGTGAAGTGTTTTGCTCTTTTGGAAAATAATGTTCCTCCAGTTCTAAGTAAAGACAGCATCATCCAAGGTCATTAATTAGCCATATTAAACAGGTTTACTAAACAATACAGCTCAGGATTATTCCAGGATAACACAATTCTTGTCACAAAATTTCAGGTCACCCTTTTAAAATTGCAAAAAGGAGAAAAGAAGAGAAGCTGTTTGAAGACATACCTGTAACACCTGTCAGTAAGAGGTGTAATAACGAGTCGTGGTGTGTTACCCAGGTACTCGTAACCATAGTTACAGTCTGTGGTGATCATGCGTACAATCACATCGTCTTCCCAATAGTAACGAAGCTGTGATAACCATTCAAAGTCTGTGGGACTATCAACTTTATTCTGTGCTAAGGTGGCCACAACATCACGTGCTGTAATACAATCACAATTTCACATATAACCAATACTTTACTTTGGTTAAATAAATGTTCACTTTTGCCAATGCTTTTACAATACTGTAAATTCCCTACAATTTCATCCACGAATCACTGTCACCGTTTTACAACTTGTGAAAGTATTATAACAAACTGATGTTTTTGTAACATCCTTATTCTCCGTAAACTGCAAAATTATCATCTGACTCCCAGATATTGTTTCCATGTTTTTCACATAGCTTCCAAAGTAGTCATTTTATGGTCAAAGTTTTAGGTGATTTAGGGAAAAATTCAAGTAATATGCATCCCTGTATTTCCTTTGTTGGAAGGAAAAAGGCTTTTTGTTTCAAAGTTGTATTCGGTTTTTTTAATATGTACTATAGAAAAAAATTCTGTCAAAACTGTAAAATAAAAATCCAAAAATAAAACAAGACAAAAACGAAGCAGCAGTGTGAGAAACTAACCATGCACATCAATGACAGTGAGAGCTCCCAGTGTGATTCTGTGTCCACCATCCAGTTTACTTCTGACTAACATTACAATCTCATCAATCTGGTTCTTATTCTTCTCTTGAAAATACTGAAAACAAAATACATATACATTTATAAAAATGCATTGTATATTTTTGGAATATTGTTTGTAAGTATGTTTGAAGGTTGGGTTATTATCTATAGAAATCTAAGAACAATACACCTTGAATGCTTTGATCTGTTCCAAAAGCCAAGGTCTTTTTTTTTTTACGACAGAGGTCTTGGAGTAACAGTAAATTGTGTCTTCTTCATGAAATACAAATTCTATCATTTATGATTAACTATGGGTGAAGCATTTATTGGGTGTACATTCAAATTTGCGTATACAGGCTTTCATGGGACAATAAACATGGTTGGTTTAGATGGCATCATGACATGCGGGAATAGTTTTAGGCAATGAATATCATTAGCCATCCAGGTATACTAAATAAAATACAAGACAATAAATCTGATCAACTGGGTTATATTTTTAAATAGGTATGCCAATGTTGTGCTTTGTATAATAAATACACCTACTTTGACCTACATACAGAGTGAACAATATTCACATGGGCAGTAAAGACTAAAACATACACAACATTATCAATTGTGTTCAATCTGTGTGTACATGTAGTGTCACATGTTCCTTACACGTATAAGAACACGTGGAGGTAAATGAAGAGGAGGAACAATGACTGACGTCTGTGATGAGACAGATATTTATGTTTGTTTGATTTTACGCTGTACTTGAAGGTTATTTCACTCATTCGCCGCCATTGGCAACAAATTATGACGATATACAAGACAGGAACATGAATCAAAAACATGGTGCAATAAGACATTTTGTGCAAAAACTACGGAGCAACACCACAACCGATCAGCTGCATCTTACCCCTTAGCTCAGGCTGCACCAGGACACATGATTTGTTTGTTTGTTTGATTGGTGTGTAACGTCGTACTCAAGGGTATTTCACTTATATGTCGACGGATTATCCACTTCTTATTCTGCCTTACTTAATACGGTGGAAAACCGAGAGGAAACCTGGTAAAAACCACCACCCGCTATAGCCAGAGTCACCTCATGTGACTCTCTCATATACCTGTGGTCGACTGGGGGGCCCGAACCCTTACAGATCATTGAAGGAGGATCAAAAGTCAGACAAGCTACCCACTGAGCCACGGCGCAGGCCCCATAACACGGGAAGCTCCTCTTAACCTCCCCTCAAATATAAGAAGCTCACCTTCATTCCATTAGGTTCTTTCATTGCCTCCATACCCTCTATAGTCCAGAAGATTTGACTGACACATAACACCACTTGACCTGGCCAATCTAACACCCATTTCTTCCTGGGAGTCACACTATAAGCCTGGATAGAGTCATAGATAACCTTCCTCAGACTACTTAACATGGTGTCTTCAACCTGCAATAACCACTTCTCTACCATACCCTGTCACAAACAAAAAAAATTATTTTGTTTAATATTTATATTAATATGTTTGCTTGTTTTATCGGAATTTTATGTCAAACTTTCTTTAAAGTTATTTCACTCATATTTAAGCTGCCGTAATGGGTGTAGGAAATCAAAAAATGAAAAGATACTAGACAAGCTACTAAACATATTCAAGTTTGGATTCCTTCCATGCCAGGGTTGCAAAGTTGTAACCCGGACAAGATTGTTTGTGACTTATTGCCCCTGACTCAAAACCTTGACACAACTGTGAATCAAGATCATGACTCACCATCAGGCGATGGGCAACAACATACTAAAGTTTTAATGCATTCCAAACAAGGTTTGGAAAGTTGTAGTTCGACAAGATTTTATGCGATCTGTTGTCCCTCACAACCTTGACTTTTAACCTTCACACGACCTTGAATCAAGATCATGACACACCGTTCAGTGTTATTTGACTTCTATGACAGTGGTGCCAGCTTCAATGGTGGAGGAAACCAAGCAAAGCCAGGAGGAAGCCCCCCTGGCTCAACCTCTTTACAACATTGGTGAAAGGAGCCTCTATATGAGAGCAATACACACAACCCAATATTATATAGAAATGACAGTAGAGTTGTAAACTAACCTTTGCCTTGGCTGGAAAGATCTTATTGTTGAATGGCACAGTTTCATTCTCTGCTGAGACCATTCCTACAATCTCCTGTTGATCTGTAAATTCTAGTTTACTAATTCCTTCAAAACATTTCTTCAGATGAGGCTGGACTCTCATGGGGTCTTTAGTCTCTGATAAGATCTCCAATAACTCATCATTAGACAAGAAGAAAAACCTGAAGTCAGGAAAACGGTCAAAACTCAGCATATGTGATATCAAATGTACAAAACATGAAAGCCATTTTCAAAATTCAATTCGATTCAATATTTTTTTACTTTCAAATAGATATTTTTTTACATGTATTAAAAACCTAAAACGCCTTTATTTACACAATTAATTTTCAATGTGCTGTATAAATGGGTCTGTTTTAAAACTTTAAATAGAATAAAGTTATAAAATAAATTCCAACACTTCAACAATAAATCTATCAAATTCTATTATGATGATCATCTAAAGCCAACAAACTTCTTAATTTATGATTTTAATTACATTTATTATCCATTAAATCTTGTCATACCTTGGGAAGTAAAGCCTTTTCTTTTCCAAGTATGCATTAAGTCCCTTTTGGATTTCATCCAGGAGGACGTTAGCTTCATTGAGTCGGCCTATCATGTTATTTTGAGATGTGGCCACTAAACAGTTGGTGTCTTTTACAGCCTCTGTCATGATATCTCTCCAGTAACTATCTACAATACCAAACTTCTTTCCTTCTTCAGGCATCTGCATCATGATATCCTCAGAGCTGAAGATAGGCTCCAAATACAACCAAGTAGCTTGGCACTATAACAAAGAAAGGTTGACATGGTTACTTTTGTAATATAAAAAAGTTCAATAAACAATGGCAGAGAAAACTAAAAAAAATGTTACAAAATTGTTTCAATCTAAAACAAATAACATCAGAAAATCCCACAGAAGCCTCCTGAATTATTAAACAGACCATTAATGACATTTGTACCAGAGTTATTCCCCTTAGTGTGATCAACCTTAGAATTACTTCCCTTGGGTGTGACGACTAAA
>JAUELC010200934.1:0-10804 GCA_031471745.1 Cryptochiton stelleri | reverse complement strand
TGACCTAATTGAACGCCGTTTGCTATGCCTTGTCCTCAGATCTAAAACGCGACAGTCAAATATACGGGGAGCTATTTCAGATCTGATTTTAATAAGATTGGTAGCAAGTCAGGCTACCTCTTTTTTTCAATAGCCGTTGGACTTATGCTGAGACGTGACAAATTAATGTATATGTATTTTAATGAATTTCACGCAAATTTATCGTATGCTGTTTTATTTAAATGAACCGGTAATGTGTCTTAATATTGTCAAACTGTCTTCCCTGGTGAGTATAGTTAAGAAAACTCTAACCGTCAAACGTTCAAAATTTTTGATTTTTTTATTATTTGAAATTCATAAAATTGAGATATTGATCTTTATCCTAAACAATTTCCAAAAGTGGTATTTTGACACGCAATTAAGCTACCTGGTGGGGATTAACGGGCTACTCGGAAATATCCGCTGTGCATGTATACAATCTCCATTTACTGTGTAATGAAAATGTTAGTTAGAACTATGCTTGGCCTTATACACAGTTCATTAGGGGATTATACCGTATTGACTGACGCCACATGTGGTTGACTGGTGTTAATCTATTCACAGCTTGCATGGTATTCAATTCACATTTGACATTAGCAGCTCCACTCAATTTCCCAATATAGGCCTATATATATAAACTGTTAACAAAAATCCACAGAATATAATAATTCGAGATTATAAACAATTGTTTGTAAAAAAAAATGATTTACTTAAAATACTTGTGAATATAAGAGATAAACCTACCATGAAATAGGTCAGAAATACATTTTAGCTGTTTTCTGTGCTTTCATTTTTCGCAGTACCGTTCTCCCTGTCATTAGTTGAAATGACAGTAGGGGATTCCCCTAATTAGCGGCATTTTGATTAGACGATTTTTTTCCTGGACCAATCAAAAGCTGCAAATTAAGAAAATCCCCTACAGTTATTACTACAAATCTCACTGTGTGAATGCACCTTTACATGTTTGCTTTCTCCTCACAGCGACATATCTGTGCCCGACTGGTGGAATTCACGTGTCCATCAACCCTGGTATCGACAAGATCTCTAAGCTCGCAGTGATGGGGTTTGAAAACAAACCCGGATGTTCTAGCTATGTGATGAACAGCGTGTACCACCTCATGATTAACATTACAGATCTGAGGAATCCTCCCTGTGGAATACAGATTGTACGTAAAACTTGAAAACCAATTTTTTTTAAAGATTTAATACTTTCACTCATTACAGAAAAATCTACAGCAGCAGTTTAACGAATAACAAGGTCATAAGCTTACCTGTATATTTCTGCATAAACCATAACAACTCGAGATTAAGATCCCTTGAATAACTTTTCTCTAAGAGTTAATCTAAAATATGAGAGGAGTAATCGGTATCCCTGTGCCTGTGTGATTTATCTTTGAAAAAAAAACATTTCTTGATCTTATTTTCAATATTTCTAAAGCTCGTAAAAGAGACATTTTAACATCTATAAGGCACTGCCATGGCAATTGTTCGATACTAAAGATAATGTACAGAATGTACGTCCTTTATGTTTCTCAGAGGCGTATCTTGAGAAAATGGCGACTATGACAAGCACTGAATTTGCCCCCCTCCCCCTGTCAAAAAAACTGACGCCTATCTATTAGTAGCAGTAATTAGGATAATATCAACTAAAAAACAAATCCCTTTTTTCGATTTCTTCTCTTTCTATACACCCAACCAAATGCGTCTGTCTTCTGATTAAAAAATCTATAAGCCGCAATTTTGGTCAGTACGTTATACTTATAAAGTATAGCACCGTAGTGTATCCGTACTAACCAACATGGCGGTATATACAGTCCTTCCAGTGGCGCCCATGGCAGTGCCAAACTTGTCATTCGGCCACTGATTTGTGTCATCAGCTGGGTATAGTTACCACCTAATCTCGAGATGTATAAAAGCTAGGTTATCCACGTGAACTCGAGATTGAGATCTATTGCATAAACAATTTAGATTTTGTGCAGTTTTCCTCAACATGAGACGATTTATCTGTTTTTAATTAAACACCATCGCTGTTTCAGTTTTTTAATCTTTGAAAATGTAAATATAAGAAAGACAAACAAAATTTGTTTCGGCTTTGAAAAGGAATCACAAACAAATTAAGCCTCCTGGATTGACATTAAATAGCAATGACGACAAGGCACTTTCTAATGGACTTTAACTTCTGATGTTATTACTGGAAGACAGTCATATCACTGTGGATACGGTTTCAAGCAATCCATATAATATGCCATCCCTAGATCCATGCATCAACTTCTACAAAATATGGCATCAAAGCAGATAAATAGCAAATTGGAATTTCATTTCTTTTCTGACCAAAATCACTGTTTTATATGTGTACACAAATGACAGGTCCAAGGGAAAGGAACAGACAGACATATTTAATATTTGATTGGTGTTTAACGTCGTACTCAAGGGCATTTAATACATGTATGCTCCTAGTAAGCTAATGTGTATTAAGATATGCCTGTTTCTATATCTGTTTGTATTTATTCTTAAAAAGACTGATGATTTAATTTCTTTCTTGCAATATATACACTAAAAACATACTATATGGTATATAACAAGCTCACTCTAGTCTTATTCACTCCAATGTATTCGTGAAATTGGTGATTAAATGAAATCAAATACCTTGTCAGGACGCCGACGGAACCCTGACTACTGTAGTGGCGACTCAAGCTTTCCGCAATGCCTACGGCGGCACTGACCGGAGATACACCATACAATGTAAAATGGGACAGAAACTAGTGGCTCAAACATCAGGAACGGTCATCGGGTGAGTTTTCATGGAAATTTTTATCCACTTTTCAAATAATTTATATTCCGAGAGAAATAATTCCATATCAAGATGTTACAGAAATACTAATAATATCACGACCACGCAAAAATATAATTGAAACAAAGAAACAGCTACTGTGTTCCATTGGGTTATGTTTCATCTTTATTCGAATTGACTTGTTCGGTATGAAGACACCTTTGCGATTTTGTCGCAAGAGACATGTAGAATCGGGCGAAAGGCCTGCCGACTTTGTCGCAAGAAAGTTCACCGCAAATCTCGACGACAAAATCACAAGTAAAATGCATTCCGTGATATTGACGTTTGTCATGTGATCTAAAAGTCACCGTTTATTGGTTATCGAATTATGACGTACACAAGATTTTGTCACCGCACACCTTGCGACAGTTGCAGATTTTCTTGTAAGAAATCAAAACATTTTGATTTCATGCGATTTTGTCGCAAGTGAAAAACTCTTAACAAAAGTCTGCCGCACACCTTTGCGAGAAGGCCCGATTTTGTCTTTTGCCACAAAATCGGAAAGGTGTGCGCCGGGCTTAACACAAACCATAAAATGTCGGAAAATGAATGTTCCTCCAGTGCTATAAGTGAAGACCGCATAACTATGCTCGGAACATGCTGCCCTTATCCAGAGGGGTATAATATCAATCGAGCTCGAAGAGATTAAATATATTTTAAATAAATATTTACATGCATGGATACAAAAATGCAGACATTTGGACGCTAAAGAACTTCAAAATAACGCCATAATACAGGGCGGTTTTCTTCCAAACCAGGTCAATGTTGTAATATATTCTTCCTGGTACCTTGGAGATGACTCATATGGTGTGTTACCACCAGGAATGTTAACCTCTGTTTCGATATCAGGGCTAGTCGGTCACAAACAAAAAGACACCAACTTGAAAAGGCTGTCTGGAGAAGGAAAAAACCTCGAATACTGTCTAGTTATTTATAAAATAGTATTATCCAACTGCCGTCTTTCATAATATTAATCACAACGCATATACATGCAACTTACATGTACTTCCCTCGTCATTACTTGTATATAAAATTAAAATTCAAATCTTTATTGAGTGGCTGTCAGGAGCAGGTTCGTCCCTGGTCACAATTATATTACAACTTGACATAGCAGAAAACATTATAAAATAACTTTCACTAATAAAGTTCACTAGCTTAAAACAATAATTAATCAGCAGTTTGCTAGTGAAGAAGCTTAAGTGACTAATAAAAGGTCCAGTTGCTTCAGCAGTTAGAAAGTTCAACGATGAACATTCATATTTATAAACTTCGAAACTTTTTTCCACTGTAATTTACCATGGGAGTTTTCTTTATACGTATTGTTTCGGGGTTTTTTTAAATAATAATTATTGACCGTTTATGTCAATATGTGTATAAGAGAATACAAAAAGAATTAGAACTTCCTTTCGCGGAATTGGAGAGTCGAGCCCATGTTCAAAGCCAAAGGCAGTGAAAAAACGAAAATTAAACTTAATGACCTCATCCACTTATATTTTGATTCTATTCACACCTGTCTGACACGCAACATATTCAAATGGACAGAGAAATGGACACGGTCAGGTGGCAGAAAATGGAACGCGTTTTGACACATGATTGACAGAGGATGACACGGAAGCAAAAATGTGCATTGACACGCTATAGGCATAACTATAAAATTTATCAACGACTAAAATGACAAACAGCACATTATAGTTGCACGCCATAACAAAATAACATTTATTATGGAGATCACTATTGTAACAAATTCAAGAGCATTTCTATTTTTAGTTATATACTGTTTGCCAATAAGGAGATTTGACAAGGCAGATTCTAAATTCTGTATGAAACCGGACACAGCCAAATTTCGGACGGTGTTTCTAATTTTAAATTTTAATTCTTTCATCAAACAAACACTAAAAAAACTGCCTATCAAACGTTCCTAATTTAAATCATGGGACACGGAAACAAATTATTTCCCGAAAGGCCAGATAATTCGTTTATCACATTCGTTTTAAGTGAGTATGAGCCGGATATTAACTGCATGCAATTCATTGTTCTTAAACTTTAAACAAAACATTACAACAATTGTTGAGAATTTTTTTTTATCTCACAAACTTAATCTATGTTCAACATGAATCGTTAGTCAGGAAGTTTGCACCTCAACAACGATAATGTAACGTAAATCTTAATTGATTCCTGACAACAATTGCTCCCAATATTGACCTGCTGTATTTGGTAACATCCCTGGCAACAATTGTTGTCGGAGCAAATTTTGCCGGAACAATTATTGTCACCGGAGCAATTGTCATCGTGGCAATTGTCGCGCGAGCAATTGTTGCCAGAGCAAATGTCGCAGGAGCAACTGTCGCGGAGCACTTGTCGTTTTTCGGAGCAATTGTCGCTGGAGCAAATGTCGCCGGAGCAATTTTCGGGCTGCGGGTCAGAATAGCAAAAGCACGGTGCAATACTAATATTATAAATTGATACACAATACACTCAGAACAACAGTTCACATGAAGTCATGTCTGAGCGGGTATTTGCAACAAAAATGAATGGCTACAGAACCGCATAGTCCAGTGTACAGGGGCCGGTTGTTGAAAGCTCCGTTAGCTTATAAGGGCTTGTTAGATGACGTCACCCCATAATAGTAATTCATTGTTATGCAACATCATCT
This sequence comes from Cryptochiton stelleri, assembly GCA_031471745.1. Taxonomy (NCBI): domain Eukaryota; kingdom Metazoa; phylum Mollusca; class Polyplacophora; order Chitonida; family Mopaliidae; genus Cryptochiton; species Cryptochiton stelleri. The sequence goes on along the minus strand of JAUELC010200934.1, from coordinate 5,303 downwards.
AACAGGCCGTTAACAGAGCTTTGAACAACCGGCCCAACGTTGGTACTGGGATATGGCATAAGGGCCTACTTTATCCCATGTTGGTGTACTTTCTGAGGCGCATTTTCCATTAAATGCCTATTGCGATCCCGATAGCTTTCGGTGAAGGGCTGCAGCAAATTACCGTACTGGCTTCATGGCAAGAAAAGCCTAAATCACCTAAAATGTCGACCATAAAAGTACCCCTTTGGAAGCTATTTAAAAGACTTGGAAATAATATCTGGGAGTCAGATAACAGTTTTGCAGTTAGGGAGAATCAGGATTTCACAGAAAATATAAATGTGTTTGTTAATACATTCACAACTTACAAAAAGGTGACAGTGATTCATGGTTGAAGTTTTTGGTGATTTACTTTAACGCCTATATAAGGTGCATTACGATATTCTCCATTTAATTTTACATAATACAAACAAAAAAAGTAGCGTTTGCCAAAATCCGTTTTAAAGTCAACAAATGTTAATAAAATGAGGCACAAACATTTGTTTGGTTTATTCTGAAAATATTATCTTTATAACAATATGCGTCTGAATGTTAATTTTAAAATGTAGCTTGTCTGTATATTAGCTTGTCTGTATAATATAGTTAAATATATAACCGTATTGTTAGGGACTATATACAATTTGTAAGGCAAATTTTGAGGTATCAAAAACTCCCACTAGTTTTCAAATAGAGAATTTTGGTGAATTTACACAATGCTTATATTGAGTTTTCAAATAATGTAGATTGTTATGTCCGATTTCTTTTTCAATCTTCTCACAATTAAGGGGATCAGAAAAACCTGGCGCGCTGTCGTTTGAAAGCTGAGGGGCCCGGTCCCACCTTGCCCCCTTGGTTCCGACGCCACTGCATGCCAATGGCATCGGGTTCGAATCCTGGTGGAGGCAAACAATTTTTTCTCTCTTCATTTAAAAGTGTATTTATAAATGGTTGATCGATTATTGATTGATTGATTGACTGACTGACTGACTGGTCGATATGTGGGTTAACTGACTGACTGACTGACTGACTGACTGACTGGCTGGCTGACTGACTGACTGACTGACTGAATGAATGCATGAATGAATGAACCAATCAATCAACCAATCTACACTGGGGGAAAAGGAAGAGTCAATCAACCAATCAATCCAGGGTATTTGATACAGTCAAAGCTATTTTATTTTATTAAGTTACAGTTAATTTAACAGTAAGTCGTTTTGATTGTCGTAAAGGTAAGTACTGTTCGGAATTTTATTGAACGAAATGCACGTAGATCATCTATGAAGGAGAATGGAAAGACACAATACAAACATGAGTATCGTCCTGTCACATTTAACCAACCATACACTTATTATAAGGCCTGGTTCCAGTGGAATTTCGTGTGATTTGTTAGGATATTACATTAGCAGAAAAAAAAAAAAAGAATGTGGCACAAACAGACCATCGTAGAAGATATTTCAAGGTTATCTTTTTAACACGTCGTAAAATATTCACTACAGCTGTTGAACTTATCGTATAAAAGACGATTTTAGACTGACGCTCAAGTAAAACGAAATTTTATATCAGCACAAAGAGGTATGTGTTTTTAAATATTTGGTAAGAGAGCAAATATAGTTTTCTTCAAAGCTTTGAAGAGACGGAGCGAAGCAGGTGTTTTAAATGATGTCAGAATAACCTTTGAAACGTTGCACTGAGAAGTCATGTTATGTTTTTAAACATTGTTTACATTTCGTGAACATGCAATAAGACCGGTTTGTAACGTCGTAGGCGTATCCGTTCCCTGGAATGATTTCTTTCAAAGACTAAACAGTTACTAGTGGACATGGACCAGGTTTTTCAATACGTCACCATGCTCGTTCTTGTTGCCGAGATTATCAGTGGTCAGACGCAACAAACACTCTAGAAGATGAACGAGTTCAAACTTAATTCAGCCATTTTTGGTGTATTTTGTGAGATAGATTTTCGTCCATCTTCACCCACTCTCACTGTCTCGTCTCAAAATGTTGTGATAAAAAAATCACAGCCCTACTGCCAAATTTGAAACCAAACAGTTACTTACTGGAAACTTGTGAACCACCGCTTTGAAACTCAATTGCTAACAACCAAACCACGAGCGAGAGCTGTGGTTCAGTCATATGGCAACTCTTCTTAAGGAAATCTGTCTGTTTTGGTATCAACGGTACCAAAAGTTCGTGCTGTGACAATTGGTAGCAGTACGTGCTAACTCTTACTTTACACTCAAGTAGTGTCATTCCGAAAAACGATAACATAATAACATCGTTTTGACTGAATATGTCAGCATTTCATTTATTTCATTGCATTACATTTTCTATTTCATTATTTCATTGCATTTCATTATTCCATAATGTACTGTGCCATCACCAGGAGATGACGTTCCTACTTTGAAAAGTTATACGTAACGTATGTATACAAAATAAACAATCGAAACTAACAAGAATCCATTAATTTAGTTAAAATAACTGATCGTGTCCTTTAATTGTTCACGGATATTAGGTCTTTAATTTGTATACCCGTAACTGTGGACATTAATGTCGACATTGACATTATGAGAGATAAAAGCAACTGTGAACTTTGGTTAACACAATATTCGAATTAGTGCTGTTTTATTTTTAACCATAGGAACATCAGAACTGAAAACGTATAAGACAAAAAGGCGGAAAGAAGGTCTACTGTCCCTTTCAGTTTTCCTGGTAGGAGATATTCAGACGTTGGCTTGTCCCATGAACCATTTTTATCTTCAGGATGTCTGACTTATAGTCCAAGATTGCCAAGACGTTCATCCCATCCATCCGCCTTTGAACTGACCGCTCTTTTAGCAGAACTGTCTAAATTTAAACAGATATGCAAAGAAAAACGTTGCAACTCTTCAATCACTTCTTTCGAAAGGGATACCGGGATCAGAATGCAACGCAAAGCGCCATTGATTGAGAATACGGTAACGTCCACTAACAACAACACCACCACCATATTAGGTATCATATAATTCTAAACAGCCTGAATTATCAAGTAAAACTCTAGGCAAAAAATATTATAAAAACAAAACCCTTTAATATATACCTGTTCCAGAACATTGGCAGATCTAGTTCCTTGAAGTCAGGTGTCAAATCAAGGTAGGGTCTCCATGTAGAGTCCGGGTTGTGGTATTCGTGCATCAGAGCCAGTAATAAGGGCACCCAACCACTTGTACTCTCTATGGACTGGCATTCTGAGAAAGCAAGGAATATTTCATTTAAAACACTCTTTATTCAGTCTAACTAATATGGAGGCCCTATACAAAAACACTCCACACATCTTATAAATGGATATAAATTATATGTAATACATTTTTAAAACTCTGTCTTGCAGGCCCATTGAACACAGCATTCAATTCTTATAAATTTTCGGAACAAATTTGGATTTTTAAGTTCCAAGGGAATAAAAATCATGTTCACTGTCATTGAATGCCATGATGAGGAAATGGTGTAATTCTTAGATAATTAATTCAACTGAACTTCAACCAAAAAGAGAGGCATGTATTATCACATTTCTTACTGAAGTCAACTGAGAATTGACATTTTCTGCATGTTCTATGATGATTTGGATCATATTTCGGTTCACATTTGTTCTTTAGATAATTTCCTCATGTCTTTAGCTTTCATATAAAATTTACTGAGTAATTGACCTGATTTAAGTAGTGCGGATATAGCTGATGTTTCTGGGGATAAAATTGAAGATCTTGGAATTTTAAACAAAATCTCTCCCTTCTCAATATCTTCAATAGCCTGCATGCCATACTGAGCACATGAACCTTCCCTGCCTACCCTAACCTACAACAGAAATGACAAATCAGATAGTACAGGTATCAATACATGATTGCCAGCATCAAAACAACATAACCCTGATAACCTGTACAAATTCAGCCGTTCAGCTTGTGGTTAAACAGAGTTATCCTAAATAGTATTACCGTAAATGGTAGTCTGACCAACAATACAGAGGAAATTTAAATTAATTATATTATAGATAATATAATTCTTTTATATATAACCAAATGGTCCGATTAAAATATTTGTTTTAAAAAAAGGTACTTATGACATATGGCACTCATTTTCCAAAGCAGGATGTAGTTCGATAGCACCTTCACTGTTTTCTATAGGTTAGTTTAGCATGTCTGAACGACAAGTCGACAACCATCACTCAAGACTTTACGTTTTGATTCACCTATCACTCAGTTTGATGTTTATCCCTATGTTGGGCATCATAAAAAAGCCCTGTAGTCCTGTGACAAGCTCAACACATCATTCAATCATTAATCATACATATTTTCTTATGTTAGTTTGTAATGTTAAAAGGAATAAATGGTGCCATCACATTGTTATACAGTCAGGCTACACCTGAGGCCAAAATGAGTCCCTTCCTGTTTAAAAAACATGCAGGAAGAGTTGCGAAGATTTCTTATGGAAATCAGATATAAATTGTCTGAACTTGAGTTATGTTTTGAAGGATATGAAGTGTATGGAGGAAGTAATACAATAGCAAACCATTTAGTCCTGATATAACTGAATATACATCCTGTCATACGGTATTATATTCAGTTATGACAAATTGTATGTAATAATATCTTACTCAGTCACTTCACACAATTGTCAACATTTTCGTGTTTCTAACCAGGTTCATTTTTATCTCGAATTCTGGTCAAAATTTCTTTTGGATTACCATAAAAGGTGTTTGTCATGAAAGCTAATACACCAAGTATTACGGCTATGGCTGCTTTTGTTTGAACCACAACAGTTTAATGGGATTTCTGGGAAAAAATAGACAAGTCTGAAGAGGTGAAGTGAGTAAAATATTATAGAAATGTCCATCATAAATGAACACAAGTCAAGTACAACAGTATGTTTATTCAGTTATACCAGGACAATGTAAACCCAATGTGCATTTGGTTGGCCATATATGTATTTATTAAGATTTTATTTGACTGCAAAGTTGAACCTGTCGGTCAAAACCAAAATCTACATATATAGCCTAGACTGACATTACATATAATTGTCCCCCTACGATCTGATCAATAAGCTCCTGAGCCTAGAATATATAAACACAATGTTACGGGCTAAGACGAAGCACCACTCCTATCTCAGAGGTGGGAAATCGATATGCCCCTAATGCCAAGCCTATTAATATACACATTAGCATATTAATATAATAAGCTTATAGTTTTTTTCAATAGACACAACAACCTACCTTTTACTTGCTTTCCTGATGTTTAAATTCAAGTTTTAGTCGAATTCTCC
>JAUELC010200824.1:0-10804 GCA_031471745.1 Cryptochiton stelleri | reverse complement strand
CGAAAAAATGGGTCGAGTTAGGTCGACTGGTAATCATTTCATTTTGTTTATTTACATTGCTTTCATCTTTATAACATTGAGAGACCCTATCAGACTAATACTGGTAATACAATGGGAAATGTTGATGCCATATTTAATACGCCTTTATCGACCCGTCTGAGATAATATCGTCAATAATGTTGTGAGTTCCCTACTTTCTTGACATTCTCACAAACTGGTGCTCTCCATCAAACCAATGTTCATCCGGACTTCGTACAAAAAAAACTCAGCATATAATGACTTGCTGTCTTGGTTATTCTTTTTAGCAAAATATTGCATTGTTCGCAGCAAATAGGTTTTGGACACATAAAGGGTTAACTCATCATGGAACTGAGTCAAATGCATGCCATAAAAAAACATAAAACAAGAGTTTCAAATGAAAAACTATCTTTTGGTCTTACCTGACAAACATGCGCAGACCCTATTGCGTTTCAGAACATCCAATCATTTTCTCCATGTAGAAGTCGGAAGGTGGCACAATATAACATTAGAGCAGCGAGTTTGTCAAAAATGTAATAGTCGTATCGGTGATGAAAGGCATTATATTTTTTAATGCAACTTTTTTCATCGAAATAGGCGTCTGTACATTCCCAGCTTCTTCATTCGAAACAAATCCTCACACGGACTAAACAGTTTGTTTATGAACCAAAATACAGTTATTTTAAGAAATCTGGCTAAATTTATCAGTAATATTATGATAATATGTAAAATATATAGTATAATATGTTGTACCTGTCTGCCACGTGTATCATGCATGCACTGTATTTGTACATCATGTTTTCTCATTTTATTTAATGTACTGTGTTTGTTTATTATGTTTTCTCCATGCCCGGACTAGGGTCTGAGAATAAAGAAATAAAGAAATTGAATTAAAATAAGATTCTGCAGCTCTGTTCGTACAATGTTTAGGAATTTGCCTTCATCACTTCTTCTTATTATTATTGTTATACCAAACAACTAATGATCGCACAATGGCTCAGCTATATTAAATTTACACATTGCCAACACATTAAAATCAAATAAGTTCAAATTTAACGGAACGAGTCAAGTATTAGTGGAAAGTCTGCTTATAAAATTACTGTATCGAGAATGGGCTTTTTCGTTGTTATGAACATTGTGATTAGGGTTTTTGCATCTCAGATCATTTTAATCTCATTTTAGGTTAAGTTATTATAAGCTTGAAACGATAGAACAGTATTAGTGATAATCGCCAACACACTTTACCGGCACTAACTCCTGGTGTAAGCAAGCAATTACCAAACAAATCCGAGGTTACTATGGACTAGGACATCACCGCCATTTTAAATCATGACGTCATACCAAAAATCCGACTGAAAAGATGCGCAATGGCCAAAAGAACAATGGTTCAGATCTGATTCGAATTGACGGAGCTTGAGTATTTTTAGAATAGCGTCACCGCCACCAAGAACGAACACAAGAACAAAATGCATCAAGAACAATAACAAGAAGAAGAATAACAAGAACAAGTTGAGTAGTGATACCAGCTCCTGGTCCAAACAAGAAGGTTAGCTGTAAAGGTCATCAGGGAAGACCTTTTCTTGACCAGGGATTATAGAAAAAAAAACCTGTGTGGATAAACGAGGTGAAATTGCCATGGAAGTTCGTTTTCATTATAGTTGTTCTAAATCAACATTGAAAGTGCTCTATCTACACTATCAATTATTTACTGACAATACTACACAGTGATTCCTCATCGTTAAAAGGTCAACTGTGTGGTTTATCAGTATATTTTTCAATTACCTTTACAATTCATCAATAACAGAAAAGGCTAAAGTCACACAGTTTATAAAGAGTTATACAACTGCCATGAATTAATGTTTCCTAAACAGAAGTTAGAAACGCATTTTGGATCCCGCGAGACTTGCCTACATCGAGATCTCCGAGATTGAGCTCTGATATAAATACCGGCCATGCTCCCTGACTTTTAATATAACAAAATACATAAGACAGTGCACAGCGGTTACACAAAGAAGATATATTTTAATATTTGTACAGATCACGCGGTCGACTCTGTGTTGAGATAGCTCGTATATATATGTGAGTCGCTACCTGGCGCTCCAGCTAGCTTAGGGGCGACACCTCTGGTGACAACTGATAGAAACGATGTTTCATAAGTTATTCCAAAATAAATATACCTTTGTTTAAACAGTTTCTAACAGGGTAGCATGGAAATTTAACCTTTATATTAACGCCCCTGGTTTTATCTTCAAGATGCTTAACCTAACAGTTAGAATTCCAGCTAATTTGTTATTGAGAATAATGAATGTAATCTTTTTTATCGCTTTATATTCACAAATATTAATTGTATTTAAAATTCAACCAAGTTTTCGATCTTCCGAAAATTACGCTATACGAACTGTCAATAGACACAAATAATAAATGATATTTTTTCCTGCCAGGCTTTGACTTCATATAAAAGTACAATTGTAGTAATTAAATGAACATAAAAAGTTGCATCCATACTTGATGGACATATATCGTGTTCTCTCAAATCATTTGAAACAAATAATCACTGACTGCCAGTGTTTACATAGGACCAATTATGTGAAAGTCGGCCATTGAACACCTGCGTGTACTTCCTGTCAATAGAACATGATTTGTCCCATGAAAACCAACGAAAAGGCTAATGATTTCCGTCGCAATTCTGTTATAAGTCAGGCAGAAAAAATATATCATTATAGCGATCAACACTGGACGAATATAAAATGCTTTAAGTATTTACATACCAAGAATTACCAATTACCAAGACTCACAAAATGGCCAGCATTAAATAGATTTTGTTGGTCTACACCCAAAATGTTAAGGAAAATAGATCAAACTGTAGGCAGCTAATATCTCAGTGAATTGTTGAGAAATCCCATCTGTTTGCCCAGGTGTCTGATTGAACCGGGCTTCGTGCTAGTAAACTATGGTTATAATGTTTAGACTCTATCCCCTTACCTTACCAAATTCTAATCCTAACTCTGAAGTAATTCCGGTAGGCCTAATTGGCATCTGAATAGTATCAACTATAACAAATTGTAGGCAGTCAATTTCTAAATGAATCGATGGTAAACCGTGTCTTTCAACAGTGGTTGGGTTAAATTGGAAGCCGTTATCTTTGTTTTATGCTTTATTCTACGCCAACTTGAGTCGTTGTCTTTATTTTATGCTTTATTCCGCGCCAACTTTGAGTCGTTGTCTTTGCTTTACCCTTCATTACACGCCAACTTTGAGTTGTTGTCTTTGCTTTACCCTTTATTACACGCCAACGTTGAGTCGTTGTCTTTGCTTTACCCTTCATTTCACGCCAGCTTTGAGTTGTTGTCTTTGCTTTACCCTTTATAACACGCCAACTTTGAGTTGTTGTCTTTGCTTTACCCTTTATTACACGCCAACTTTGAGTCGTTGTCTTTGTTTTATGCTTTATTACACGCCAACTTTGACATTAGCTTTGTCTGTATTTGTTCTCAATATTAAACATTGATTCCCGACATTTTCTATAAATCGTAAAGGTGTGGACGTTCCATATATTCCTCTGAAGACTGGGGGTGTTATACAATACGTGTGATTCTTAAAATGTTAACCAATAAAGTAGATGACAACTGCAAGTGAATGCCTGAACGGCTGCTGTTCACATGGGCACGGGGGAATGAAAAGATGTCGGAATGAAAACACAATGAACAAACGTATATTGATTTATTTAGAAACAGACAAGAACCCATATTCTCTCAATTGTACTTTCCGACAAGAAAACACGATTTTAGAAATTAGATTAGATAGAGTAAACACACTTATGGAAACAGATGACAGATGCACGTGTCTTTCTCATTCAGTTGGAGATTACAGCGAAAGTACCTTGTGCCATAATTATCTTGTGTTTTGAATCATGGCTCAGAGTTAAATCTCTAGCACACTGGGTCGCACCCGTGACTACATCGGTTATGCATACCGCTTCAGACAAAATCCCAGGATATCTAAGAATTGTTGCTTCTATTGGGCAGTTGTCGTATGAAGCTCGAGCTTTATTACTTTCACTCTCCGTCCATCAAATGTTAAAAACAAAAATGATTAAATATCATTAGGAAAGTGACCACCTGTCAGTATGGAATGTTGCCAGTAATTTAAGGCAGACGGAGTGGTTTCCTCCACCATTAACACTGGCTCCACAGTCATATAAGTGAAATAATGTTCAGAAATCGCAAAACCCTAATCAAATAAATACAATCTAACGCACTTCATGAGAACTGGAATACAAGTATAACACAAGCATTATAGACTCAAGCCATGGATTGCACTTTTGGATTGGTTGTCATATAAGTGATATACGACACAAAACACTAATTAAATGAATACAATCTAACGCACTTCATGGAAACTGGATGTGGTAGTACACCCCACGCATTATCAATAAAGCTACGAGACTACACCTTTGGCTCGGTTGGGTTGGGCTTTTACTCCGCGCTCTTGGCGAAATTACATGTTTTTTTTTGATCAAATAATTTAGATGACATGTCACAGATGTCATTCTCATTCAGTGTGATTTTTTCAGCAACTGGTTTTTTTTGTACATCTGAGTATTATTGGACACTATTTATTGCCTTCACCTGAGATTCCTACCTCCAAAAACAACCAACACAACACACACAGGCCTACTACATAACATCAAGAGACAATATAATATTGCGTATTTAATAGGAGTGTTATTGTTCTCTGAAGTACACTAATTGTTTTTCAAGTTTGGATACTCCTTAGCAGATGTCAACTGTTACAACATATAGACCTGAATAATAACAATAGCAGTAATACATAATGTTTTCTTATTAGACGTTAAGTATTTTAATTTTCTGCCTGATCTGTACTTAAACTATGAAAACTTGATTACGTTACTGAAGAAAGACTATTTATAGGATATTTTTTAGAGATAAGTATTATTTGATACCTCAAAGAAATTTATATAACTGTCTGTTTGATAATTGACGGCTTCAAAAGATATCGGTTTCATAGGTACCGATATGCCTAACATATGCATATCGGTTTCATAGGTACCGACATGCCTAAGATATGCATATCGGTTTTACAGGTACCGATGTGCCTAAGATATGCATATCGGTTTCATAGGTACCGACATGCCTAAGATATGCATATCGGTTTCATAGGTACTGATGTGCCTAAGATATGCATATCGGTTTCATAGGTACTGATGTGCCTAAGATATGCATATCGGTTTTATAGGTACTGATGTGCCTAAGATATGCATATCGGTTTCATAGGTACTGATGTGCCTAAGATATGCATATCGGTTTCATAGGTAGGTCTACCGATATGCCTATCTAGTCGGCATTGATTCGCTGGGTCTACTACACGGATAAATCCATGAGTCAAACAAACAAATTGGTTGTCTGACGACCTGTTTCGAATTTCACTCATTGGGCCCTTCCATTGTCATGACTACTTCACCAAGTGACCACCCACATAAACAACAATGACTATTGTGTTAGCAAAATAACACATTATCTTTCAACAGAAGGCTTTTCAAACAGAGTCAATTTTATCAGAAAACGAACAATGAAATAAAATAATATAACAATTGTAGTGATGTTGGTAACAGTAATTAGCCTTGTGTTTGTTGTACGTATAATATATTTCTTCCTGAGTCAACAAAGAAAACATGCCTTCTTTAATTTGGTCAGTAGGGTACTCTGTCGGAAAAGAGTTTGTGACATTATTGGACAATGCCATACCATTATTTAAGAGCAACTTGACAATGCCGTTACTGATCTGTCGTTTCCATCATGGTATAATATAAATAGCGGGATGGCTGTTAAAGATGCTCCGCCTTGGGTCAATGGATCAATTGTGTTTTTTTTTCTAATTACAACCATCCTTTCACTTACAACAATGGTTCGCGAGCGAACAATAAATCACTGCTAAATAAAGATCAACAGGCCATGGGTTCGTGAGTTGACGACAAAAGCTACTTTCATCTTTCTGTCCGCGGTCTCTTTTTTAATCGCGTTTGAAGAATTAAATCTGTCAGATCATGTCTTAGTTTTTCATATGCTGCACCTGAAATAAACACGGCCATAATGAAAATGCTATTTTAAACTCACGTTCTATAGAAATCTTTAGGACATGGTCGCAGGTGTACATGCTATTCAAAGAACTTCACAGTAACGACTTGATACCACATAAATAATCATAGAAAGATACAGGAATATAATACCATGAGTAACGAGAAGAAGGGGATAGGGAAAAAGATGGAGTGGGAGAGAAAGAGGCTATTAACTAAGCAGCGATTAGAATATATTTACAAATATTAAAAAAATGTGAGAATCCCAATGAGATGAAAGCCTATCGATTAACTATATAAAGTAATTTTTCATTATTTTTCATAGCCCGGAGAGGAGCTGTGTGTTACGATTGGTAGTAACTGAGAAGCCCCGGGCAAAAGTTCGCGTAACATTTGGCTCAGTGCTTATTTGCATCTAATTTATTAACCAGTTTCTTTACAGACAATACATTGCGTGAAGATAGACTAGTGTGAAACAGTTTGGTGCCGTATAAATTAAGGCCCTCTCCAAGGCAAGACAAAATATGAAAAAAATATCAGAAAGTTTCCATCGCCTCATTTAATCTGATTTTAGCACCTCAGATTAACTTGATAAACAATCCTTGTCGTTACAAAAAATCACTAAATCCCTGAGGAAAAAGACCATTTTCCACGACCTTTAAAAGTACAAATATAACAAAACAACTTAAACGAACTAATAACTGCCTGTTAATGTAGCTCGTCAAGACAATTGGATAGAAGTTAACTGGTCCCCAGTGTATCATCCCATCGATATTTTACAAGAATTCCTCGGATTGGATAAATATACCAATGTAGATTATAATGTTTGTTTTGTTTGTTTGATTGGTGTTTAACGTCGTACTCATGGGTATTTCTGTTATATGACGACGGATTATCCACTTCTTATTCTGCCTTACTAAACACAGTGGAAAACAGGGAGGAAACCTCGTAAAAACCAGCACCCGCAATAGCCGGAGTTACCTCGTGTGACTCCCTCATATACCTGTGGTCGACTGGGAGAATCAATCCCTTACGGTAAATCGAAGAAGGATCAGCAGTCTGACACACTAACTGCTGAGCCACGGCGTAGGCCCGGATTATAATGAAAGCAGAATATACGTGTTTTTTCGAACCTTTTCAAATGTGTCCAATAATTTATTTATATTTATTTACAGTGCTTTCCAAAAAGGATGTCCTGGTGTGTGGAAATGTGGCATAATCTTGTTCGAGCCAGATTAAGCATATGAGAATGCTCGGACACAGGGCTCTGTTAAAATACAATGAAAAATAACGATAACACACATCAATCGTTATAGACTATAGTAAACTGTCGGCTGTGGGTCTTCTGTGCTTTTCATGGTTCGACATTTTTTTAAATGGACACAGAAGAGAAACAGTTGGTGCATAAAAAACTATTTAATATCGCCTTGAGCAGATTAGTTCATTTGTTTTTGTTAACTTCAGATTGGAAATATTATTTTTAATTTTTAAATTACACTGCTTCAATTTTATTTCCTTCTTTTGACCGATGCTTTTTCATAGAAGTTCATAAAGGGGGATAAACAGTGGTGCTTCTGGCGCTGCGGGACAACGATAACCCGATGTTTCTTGCACTGTTAATTCAATATTTTGTTTAATGACGCCAGATTATACGTCCTGTAATTGTCTTTGATCTTGCCATTGTTTGTTGCCAGTGGCTATTGCCAGAGGATGTTTTCCTTCACCCATTGGGCAGGCACGCTGTCACATGAGTAAAACAACCGTAAGTATGGCGTAAAACCCCAAGGAAACAAATCAAAACGTACAGCTGCTGCACTATACGCATTCATAAAGAGACACTAACAATTGTGATTAAAGTCGTTTGCGCTCGAATGAAAAGTAAAGTACTGATATCCGTACTGATTTATGCTAGAATAATTGTCATTTCTAATCAGCGTTCAATTGTTATTGTTCTGTGTTCGTTTCCTTCCACATTATAAGTATGACAGTGTACCATCAAATTTCCTTGATATGCTTTGCCGTGGATCGATGAGGCAAACGTTGGTATTTTCCAATTACGCGCATCATTCAGTTGAATAATAGGAGTCAGCGATCAAACAATAGATCACTGCTTAATAAAAGAACAACGTACGTGTCTTCCGATTCATTTTTTTTACAGACGTTAAAAAGTTTTTCACAATTAATTTTGGTGTTTCAAGTGGGTCTCTGTTCAACGGCCACCAGGACCTATCCTAATCCTATTGTCATGAAGTTTTATACCTGACCAAGGCGATGAGACAAAAACACAGTAAGAAAATCATCGATCAACGTTATTAACACAGCGAAATAATCGCTCCATTGCCATTAAATGCTATTAAGTATTCATTGGTTTATTTCATTCTAATCACCAAATAGTAAAATATAGAAAGATACAGAAATGTACACGTGGAGGATGATAGGAAAAGAATGCGGCTGCCAAAACGCAAAATGAACAAAAAGGTAATGGCTACAAGACTACACAATTAAAGACTACAATAAATATATCATTAGGCCTAATGAGAGGTAAGCATATTGATCAGCACCTAGTTTGTGTTTATCATATTTATTTATTTATGTTATTATTTACTTAAGATTATATACTTGTATGACGGTAATTTCATTATCATTGATGGAGAAACCCGGATGAAACCACCCGACCTCCCGCAATTCACTGGCATCTTTTCCACATGCGGATGTCCTTGAACCACATTGGTGACTGAAATACCGTTATCAAAGCGAATATAATTAGCCGAAGTAACAACGGCAGCGGTCCCAGCTATCTACCTTGACAACAGTGAAATGCTGTATATTTCATCATTTGTCTCCTGTCATGATACACTCAATTGAGGGAGTTACAGAAGTACATTATCAGTCCAGTCAATGTGTTATTGTCATGGCGTTTCTTTCAATTTTGTATTTGAACAGATGTCGTTTCAAACATGGGCACTCGACTGGCTATCTACTTTGACAACAGAACATTGGTGTAACTATCATAAATTGCCTCTTCACATGTCCCACTCCATTTAGCGACTAATCATCAGACGGTATATAAACACATACATAAAGGAATACATGTCACTGTTTTATAAATTTGTCGTTTTCCTATAACTTTGAACATATGTCGTTCCAAACATAGGCACTACTTAAAACACATTCACAGTAGTATATATGGCCATTTGATCCTGGGTAAAAATATTATGTTTGTGGTTTTAAATTTTTAACGGTTATTATATCTCTAATATCTTGATTAATTGATCATATATTGTGTTCAAAGAAAAACTGTCTCTTTTTATTTGGAAATAATAACGGTAATTCATTTAATCAAACGGTTTCGGGAAAACAAATTATCAGTAATCAATGACAACATCTTGTATTTATGTCTGTCTTGATTAATTAGCTACGTTCATACTCTATATATAGATAAACGAACGTTATTGTTGCTGAGTAACCATCAGTCAGTGGGTCAATCGTGGGTGTTTCCAATTACAGTCTCTATTTAAAGCAGCGGCAAAGGTTTATTATCAACTAATAAATGTATAATACTGCTAATTAAAGATGCACGAGTTTATGTGTACAAAATAAAATAATCTCCCGATTATCATTTATATAGATATCGAAAGAAGTAAATTTTCATTTATTTTTTTCATAATTATTTTTCACATTGACAATTTCCCGTAGATGAATCACATAGAAGGTCGATGAAAACTAATTGCTGTCGAAATGAATCATCGTCAGGCGTAATTAGGCTTTAAATAATTGACTAGGATTTTATAATGCAATGAGAAATCTCGACAGCTACGTTACCTGTGTAATAGCATTTCATTGTGCAACTGTGTTATCACCATTGTGTAATTTCATCTGGTTAGCGTTTTTTTCTGTTCAATTCCACAACTGGTTGAGTATCGTATGGAACAATGGTGTTGACAAACAATAATGAAATATCTGTGTCATAAGCCTGTATTCTATCTTAAATTTGTTTCCGTGCCTCTCATGAGTCTTGTCTCCCAATGATTTGAATACCTTGTCTAAATGAGTTACTGAGAGAATAACTCAAGACTAACTAGTGGCGTTATGAATGTGCAGTGAGTATAACAATTCTGTCAATAATTCATTAAAATAAGGAATATCGATAACATTGTTAGCCCGTCTCTAGTATCAACAGTGAAACAGTTGTAACAATTCTCTGACTGTGTGCTACTTTATATTGTTCGGCATTTATTTCCATTCAGCTGTCTTATTGGATATTAAAACAAATATTGAAGAAAATGGTCAATGTTTTTGCCTTGTTTTCTTTTGCCACAAAAGCATAGACATGAGCAACACATAAGATAAATACCGTGGTAATCCGAATGATATTAAGAAAGATATACATCTACAATGGTCAAAAGGGATAATAGACCAGATCGGGTTTTCATGTCCATAGCTTGTCTTTCAAAACCTTTGCAAACCCATATACATCGGCGAATTTACCCATGATTTAATATGCAATTTAGCAAATAACACGACAAATTGATATATAGCATACAGCTTGAAGAGCTTCGATTGTTTGTTTGTTTGATTGGTGTTTTACGTCGTACTTAAGGTTATTTCACTTATATGACGGCGTGCCTGCCCAATGGGTGCAGGAAATCGCCCCGACGCCACTGGCAACAAACAGTGACACAAGACACTCAC
>JAUELC010200713.1:0-10805 GCA_031471745.1 Cryptochiton stelleri | reverse complement strand
ATATACCTCCTACTTTTATTTCAGGTGAACCAGATATAGGTTAACTGCACCCCTGTTTGCTCCTCCCTAATTATCTGTCAGTGGGTGGTGAATCCATAACCTGGTAGCTCAGTGTTATTTGTCTCCTTAACCTTCTCCTTAACCTTAACTGACATCATCTTTGAGTTAATCCACGCCTTACTGTGTACATGCACATCAGTCGATCAATCATCAAGGACTGATGGCCTGCAAAAAGAACTCATCTGCACCTTATCATTCAGCACATCTGTCAGTCAATCAATTAATGTTTCAATATCAGGTCAATTCTCTCTACGACTGAATGGCACCTGTGGAAAAACATGCAACCATTGTTGGAGTGAAATCCTATGTCTAGGGGAGAAATTCTAAAATAAAGGTCTTTTGTAGAATTTGGAGAGAAATTTCAATTGTTCAATTTTTGTTTGTGAGAAATTTTTCACTTTTTTCCCTAGCAGGGATGCTAAATGGTATAGTCCACACCTATTGTTGTACCTGAGTGAATCAATCTAACTATCAAGTACGAGTACTGTGTTATTTGTCTTTGTGGAAATCATTCCTAGTGCATAGTCCACAAGTTACTCTGTTCATCAGTTGGCCAACAATAACTGAATTGATAACTGGCGAAGCCATCCTGGGCACCTGTCATACATCAGTAAAATAATTGTCAGAACCGGAACAGACCTCCAGCATTGATTGTATTTATTGATACATGTAAATAATAAAATGCTAAATGACTGGGTGACTGACTCTGTTTATCCATGCATCAATCAACGCAAATAATTTACCTATTCTACCCCCTTGTTTCAGAGTAACATTGTGAAATGTGTAACTGATAAACATTTAGACAGTCTGTAGATAATGGAACTGTCCTCGTGTCTGTCCTTCTCTATTACTGCACATTGTACATGATCAGCAGTGTTATGGAGCATCTGGGAAACAGCCTCAGACACTACGGCTCCGGAAGGACATGATCAGAGACAGACAAGTGAACAGTGAAAATTAGATTGCTTCTTAACAAGTAACGGACAATTCTTGTTATTGATGATTATGGTTATGTTGTCTTCTACCTGAGGGATGTTTTATTGTTGACAGACAAGAAATTTACTCTCCACTCATGCCCCCAGACAAACCTGACTGCTGTTCGTCCAATCATATCACTGCTCTATGGAAATACCCTTTCTATTGGGAAGCAATGAGAACAAGGCTAACCTGCTAATGTTTGATTACCTTAGACACTATTGGGTTTAGTCAGTCAGTGCTTGTTTTCACCACAGTCAGCTCAGTTGGTATTGGAATATCTTCAGGGGTTTAATTAAAGTCACCATGTTAAAGACAGAGTAAAAAAACCTTGACAGCTGCAGAGAGCAAGGTTAGATGAGGGTATAGCGGTGTATAGATTTGTGCTAGACTACATGTACCTCTACCAGGTTATGGTGTACGGATAGGATCATTGAACCCTCACACACATCATCTTGATAACGTTGGCAGTTTTCAGTGGCAGAAATTAGTGCTTTTACATTCAGCAGTTACATCATGTACATCAGGTGATCAGATAAATGATGTACTTTATAGATACACTTGATGACCAGTGTGTAATTCACAGCATGTAATGCTCAACAATAGTGTAGCGAAGGCCGGCTTAAGTGCACCCATGCAGTCCTCAAGAATGCCTGGCCTCCAGAGTTCTGTTCCTTCAACACCGACATCTCGACACCCGTCGGAAGATGACCCCCCAGATGGTAGTTACCGCCATGTCCCGTCACCAGTTCGAGTGGCCTTCACACGAATGTCTCTTCTCAAAAATCCTGCTCGAGAGAACTTGAAGAGATCGCAGTCATACTGTGAGAATCGTCTTCTATCACAGAGAATACTCTTTAAGAGGCGTACTTTCTCTGCTGGTAAGTTAAATAATACTAGACCAGGCTTGTATATTTTAGGTTGCATGATCATTGTTTTAAAGAAAGAAAAAAAATATAACTGAAAGATTGCATGTCTAATATATTAAATCTGATAGATAAAACCCTGATGATCTGTGAAATATCACTTTACAATTCAATCTAAGAAAAAGCTGGGTATTTTTAACACAGATTGGTGATCATTTGTTATTATATTCTCATAATTTAAATGTCTTATTCCATTTGTAGGCTATAAATACAGTATTTGTATTTTGATACCTTCCACAGTAAACCAATTACTTTAACCAATTACAATTATCATTTATGCCGGTTCCTCATTATAAATATTCTTAATGTATAATTCAAATATACTGTATTTTTTTACTGTATGTGTATTATGAGTATAATTGGCTATTGTGGTAATACTCTGCTAAAATATTTGTCTTGCTTTATTACTTGCTGTAAATGCCTAGTAAAGAAAGAAAAGGAAGAACTTCTCTATCTCAAGTAGAAATAAATGTCAGAAAGCCTGGTGGTGTATTTTGCTGAATGAATGACATGTAATTGTTAACATTGGCACATGTATGAAATGTAAACTGATGTAAAAAGGACAGTAATGTGCTATGTTTCTGTTTTTTAACAAAATTACATATATTAATTATTAGCATATTTACCATGCTGCTTTTAAATGTTCTACATATAGGAAACATAATTCAGCCCGGCTATTTTCTAGCTTTTTTCTTTGCCTGTGTCAATATAATTATCTATATGAATGTGAATCAGTATTTATTCTGGAACAATCCAGGCGTCATGCCCTGTTGATTTTAGGTGCATCAGTGATTTCACTGAATTGTCTGTCAATACCAGTATATAAAGCTGGGGACTGTTTTCCACTAACACATCAGAGCTTTTTATTAAGTTAACATCACGCATAGCATTGAATATGTAATTTGGCAAAAATTAATATATAACATGTCATTGTTTAATGATATATTTATTTTTCCTCCAAAACATCAAAACTTTATCCATGAAGTATCCAATGCAGTATTTGATGAAGTATCCAATACAGTAGCCCTCTGGTTAAGGGCAGCATGTTCCAAGCATAGTCATGCTGTCTTTATTTAGCACTGGGGGGAATAGTATTTTGCCAACAGAGTAAAACACATCACATATTATGGTTGTGTTTAGTGTGCCTACCAACTGTTGGAGTACATCACCGTCTTATACGGTAACGTTATTAGTATAATACCCTTGAGCAGGACGTTAAACACCAATCCATCAATCTCAGTATAACATACATGTACATCATCATGCAGTTAAACTCTGAAAAGAGATAGGGATTCAGCCATCATCAGGAGTGAATCTTTTAAAAGAGTTGTTACTGTACTTAACATGTAGTATGTAAAATTTCACATTGGTAGTCATAACATCAAATACAGGGATATCTGAAAATAGCAACCTGTAAGTATTGCAGAAACTTTGATATACTCACCACTGACCAGATCTACAACCATAAATATACCGAAACACTATTATTATATGTTCAGATCTTGTTTCTGGTCAGTGTAGTCCGGTTTTACTGTATATCATGGCGGGAGATTGGAGGGAGCTTCCTGTTGCCCTGGTGCTATCAGAGATAACGGGCAACACATAGCCGTTCTGTTGTGGCGTTCTGTTATGTCCTTTGATTGTCTTGTATCTTGTCATTGTTTGATGCCAGTGGCGTCGTGGTGGTTTCCTTTACCCATTGGGCTGGCACGCCGTTATATAAATGAAATAACCTTACGTTCGGCGTAAAATCCCAATGATGTTGGTACTTTAGCTCGATCAAAAAACATCTCCCACAGGTTGGTTTGCAAGAGGGATTTGCACACAGGAAAGTGATCACTCTCGTAACACATAAATCTCTGTATATGGTTGATAGTATATAATAATCTTACATGTATAACAACTGGAGATTTTGATCTATAATTGAAAAACTTGTGTCTGAGAGTTTATCTAGAACAAGAGATGATTCGTCTGTTTTAAATTAATTGAAATCTATCTGTCAGGATGATTTATTGAATTACATTTGAAAACCTATATGCATATTCATATAATAATTTATTTATTAATTTATTTAATAAGAATACTGTAGTCTGTGTAAAAGTAAAGTATATACCCAGAAGCAGTAGGATTTTTTTCTGTACACTTTATTTAATACAAAATCAGTAAACATGGTATATAAAAAAGTATGGTTTTAGTACATAGGTATTGATTCCTTAATGGGGAAAACCTAAATATAAAGTGAGCTTAAAAAGAAAAAAACATGTCTATTATTTTCCAAACCGTTTCCTTAGTTTGTGGAATTACGCCATGATCTTCTGGTAAGCCCATCACATTGTTTGGTGTCCCTTTGATGCCACAGTGTTGGTAAAATAAAATATCCATCATTTATTTCCTTTGTGATGTTGTTCTATACTTACTCATAATACTGTGCTGTAATTAGTTATTTAGACACGCTACAATGTACGTACGATGTAATCCTTGTAAAGCAAATTAGTGCTCTTTGTGAATGTAAATCTCATGCGGATAAAAATCAAGCGAGGTATGTTTATTTTAAGTAACAACCAACAATGTGATTTAAAAGGTTCCTCATACATTCCGTATGGCTCTTGATAAGGATATAATTCCATTATATGGACACCATATTTGTTCTTCCCAAAACAACCATATGGAAACACTTACAAAATAAAAAAAACCTTGTCATAAGGACTCATGAGATCATTATAGGTAATTGTATTGTTTTGTTCAGTTGTCCAGTTCATATGAAGGTTCATTGATGGTCAGGAAAATCTGATAGTCAAATGATAGTAAAGAACCTTGATTTATCTAATGCTTGATAAATTGTGTCTAATAACTTCACTTGTGGGCTCATTATTGTAATTTGAATAATGGGTCAGCTACGCTTTATGCTCTAGAACTAATTAGTTTCATAATTGCATATGTGAACATTGCCTTCTTTTAAAATTAATTTTAATTACAGACATAAATTTTGTCCTGTGCAGTTTTTTTACTTCATTTAAATTATCTAGGTACATGTATCATATGTTTTTTGTTCATGATAAATGAAGAAATGTTTCTTCAGGTTGTTTATCCAGACAGCCAGACTGCACACAGACTACAGACTACATTGTTTTGTTTTAAGATAAATATAAATGTATAAATAAACAATATGTAACATCATGGTTTATTTCACAGGTCTGTCTTAGGAAGGACCAAGTAGTGCATGTCTGGATTATATTTTTAAGAAATGCTTTTTCCTGGTTCTTATGACATAATTTTTAAAGATGAACGGTTTGGATTTAATATTATATTACTTTTGGAATTTTATTTAATGGTTTTGTTTTTTCTTTTTTGACAGGTCCGACAGAAGAGGAGCCCAGTGATGTGTCTCAGTTATCTAACTCTCCAGGGTTTGAGGGACACAGAAGTAAAGTAAGTCCCTCTTCTCCTTAACTGCTTCTGTAATCTGTGATTATTCACCTTAGCAACTGCACAACCTTGTTTTTATGCCATCTTTATCGTATGCAAAATAGGCATATTGCTTTGCACCTGTATGTGTGTGTGGTGTGATACACAAGACAAAATGTATAGGGGGGCTCAGTGGGTAATGCATTGGCATGCTGAACCCCCCTTGAATGCACCGCACATGTTCGAGCCGACAGTTGAACTTAAGTATATACGGGTCATTAAGTTGTGTTCCGGTTACTGTGGCCATTGTGGGGTTGTTTTTGCCAGGTTTCTTCTCGTTTTTCCACCAATTTGTCTGTAATGATTATGCATTACATTAGGGCATTCTGGAAAAACTTTTTTCTCTCTTTATTTTATTATAAGCCCGTTATATGACAGGACGTATTATGATATGGGGTTGTCTGTCCGTCTGGCCTGCGTGTGTTTGCTTTGTCTGTCCATCCGGTCACTTTTTGGTTTCTGACCGTTAACTTGAAAATCGCTTATCGGAATCCAACCAAACTTGGTACAAATAGTCCATGTGGCAAAATGTTGCATGGGATTTAGTTTGGCATATGCCCGACAACAGGTGATGAAAGTCTAACTTTCGTTTCCAGCTGATATGTTGAAATCTGTTTATCTGATTCTTACCAAACTTGGTAAAAATATTCCATGTTAAGTGTGTGTACACCTTGTTTGTCCATCCTCTTTTTGGTTTCTGGCTGTTTACTTGAAAATTGCTTATCTGACTTGGTAGGAATATTTTCATGTGGCAAGGTTGTCGCATGGGATTGAATTTGGCATATGTCCGCATACAGGTGGCACCACCTGGTGACAGTCTAAATTTGGTTTCTAACTGTTTATGGGCTTCTTATCAAACTAGGTAAAAGTATTCCATGTGGCAATATGTTGCATGGGTGAGTATGGTGTGTGTATGTCTTGTTTGTCCGCCTGTCCGTCCGTCCATCCATCCGTCCATCCGTCCGTCCATCCATCTTCTTTTTGGTTTCCGGCCTCTACCTTTAAAGTCCCTTATACACCTCTTTCATTACATATCTACTGGTAAATTAAAAATGCCAAAAGTCACAAATACCTACTTCACCTCGATTTTGGTTTTGGCTTTGCCCTTAAACGTATTAATTGAGTAATCTAATAAATTTGACAGGTGCTCCTTTGGCTACATTTGTGAAAAGTATTGCTGTTGTACAGATTATTCTATCCTCTCACCAATCATAAGTTTCATCAGTTTGAGTCTCAAATACTCTTGAAAAAATCTGTTAGTGGGAAAGTTGCCAACCACTTGAGTTGGAGTGGCTTTCTCTTGGCTTTGCTCAGTTTTTCTACAACGTTAACACTAGCATTGCTGTAATTAAAATGAAATAATGTTTAACACTCTCTTAGTAAGAACAGATTCTACATGTAGTTAAGAAAATTTTGCAGTCTGAGACCTGTACAGGGCTCAAACCCACGGCCATCAGAGTGAGGCACCAGATCACCAGCAGTAAAGCAGTGATAAAAAAAGCAAAGCTTATCCATATTATACTAGCCTGTAAGAACATTCAAGCTCAGCTCCTTCTTTTCAAACTATTGTATGTACTTGTTAAGAGCAGAATGTTTCCAGCATAATCATGCTGTCTTTACTTAGCACTGGAGCAAAACACTTTTTATGGTTTGTACTAGTGTAGCTTTTCACTGTTGTAGTACACTGCCGTTATATAAGTGAACTACCCTTGTTTGGCGTTTAACACCAATCAATCAACCATATTGACTGCTTTTGATATAACGATAAACTTCCAAGATCTACCTGAACATTTTGGCATGTAACTTGTTCATTTTTAAGCTGACATGTTACATACTTTACTATCAGTCAACAATATAAACTTACATTAAATATAATAACTAGTTTTGTTGAAAATTTGATTATTTCACTTTTAAATTCAAATTATTATGGTATTCACATAGCAGTTAAAAAAAAAATAGATGTTATAACCGGGACAAAACCACTTATACGGTTTCCAGGATTATTGGGTCATAATTCTGCAAACGATATTGAAAAAAACAAAATTTAATTTTTTTTTTGCCTTAGCAAGGTTCGATCCAGGAATGTTCGGTTTAAGAGACGCACGTGTTAACCACTACCCCATTCTGACAGACGCATATAATCTGTCCAATATGTGTTTTGTACACTGTTCAAAATCATTTCGTTCTGATTTCTCAACTTTTAAGATACTTAAGCCATTTTTTTTCTCAACTAATTGCCTCCATAATAAAAATGCTCAGTATTAATTTCAAATCTCGACTTTAGACGTTTAAACTATCTTTTAAAGTTCCATTACATTATTTTGACGGCCTTCAAAAGGAGTAATGATTTAATTATGCCTATAAAATATTTATATTATGTTATTATATACCTATAGAGCAAACTCTAACATTTATAAAGGAAAATAGCAAAGTTATAAATATAAGTCAGAATGAACTACAAAAGTTAAACATTTTTATAAGCCCTATGCAAATGGGTCGTATTATGGTTATTCAAATAGACTTGGAAACCTAAAAATAGTGTTAAGATATATATGTTAGGATTGCTTTCAGTGTAAGATAGCTTTATATTTGGTTTTTCAGTCCGATGGCAAACTGGCATCACCGAACCCGGATAAAAGTCCCGTAGTCAAGCTGTCCAAAAGAGAATCTCTCAAGGTAAGCACTTATTGAACCGCTGTCCTTCTTACATGAATGAACTATCCGTGAGTTAGGCGCCAAGCAAATAATAATTGAGGTACAATTAAGGGAGCATGTCGAAATTGGGAGTGTGTATACAATGCTGAGTCTTCTCCTTTTGGTTGAAGTCGCTTAATTTTCCAAAATGAAAACAGCTACGAACCGCTCCCCGAACGTTCATTAACCGAATAGCCATAAATAATGGCCATCATAATCCCATGTATAAAGTTGAAGTCAGACGGAGACTTACCAGAATTCAATAGTCATCAGGGTTCACCTTCCTGGAATTTAATGCTGCTGTCTGGAAAGCCCTTAAATATTCTCAAAAATAAAGGTGGAGTTCAGGAAACTCAGTGGAAATTACGCTTTCAGTTTCTGACATTGACAGTATGAAGGGGAGGTTACCGGCACTGTACCAAACCTAAAAAATATCTATTTAGTAATTTGCTAATTAATTTTGTGATAACTATGTATAATTGTGTTAATTAATTTTGTGAAATACATGATAAATTAGATTGACGATTATTAGTTGATACGCAGGCGGTTGGAGGGAACTTCATGTTGCCTTGGTGCTCTCAGAGCTAAGGGGCAACACGAAGCCAATCTGTTGTGGCTTCCTGTTATGTCCTGTGGTTGTCTTGCATCTTGTCATTGTTTGTTGCCTGTGATGTCTGGGGTGGTTTTCTTCACCCATTGGGCTGACACGCCGTCATATACATGTAAGTGAAATAACTCTGAAGTACGGCGTAAAACCCCAATCAAACAAGCAAACAAACCCTTTGTAAACCCTCATGATCTAGATAAACTCTAAGAGACAAGTTTTTAACTTTTATATGTACATGTATCTTTTCTGGACTGTCTACAATAGATGTTTATGGTAGGAACACAAAGACTTTGGTAATAGCTTTGATGTATATTGTAGATGTGCACTATCATACATGTATCAGTAGGCCTGTTGGTCTAACATTTTTGCATCCTGTACTTGTTAGTTGTATCCTGTCATTGTTTGTTACCAATGACGGCATAAAGGTTAAAAAAACACCAAAATCACATCATCACAAATGACTAGATAGGAATTCTGCTATATCAAAATTTGGATACAGATAAATCATAATGGGGCAATGAATTTTGTGGCATGTGGCATCTATTTTATATCTTGGAATGGATACATTTAATTAATTAAGTGTTAACAATGAAAATCATCTTTTACTGGCATCCAGATTTGTTCCCACTGTTGTATGTGGAAAGGTAAGAGAAAGAAACCTGAATTAGATTGTGTCTGTTTATCAAGTTCAAAGCTCTGTAAAACAATAACCTATAAATAGACCCAGACCGAGTTTACAGCTTCTTTCCTGCCAAGTAGCTTGTTGACATGCTAAACGAGAAAAACAGAACAGTTGGGGTCTTCAGGGGGACATAATTCTTGATACTATTTATAGTACTTTTAGAATGTAGAGTGGTGTCCCCTTAACTAGTACCACAAAGCTAAACAGTTATTGGTCAAACAAGTAATGTCCATGTACATGTACCATTGAATTGAAACGTCTTGAAGAATTGATTTAATGACTAGATAGTTAAATATTAACTATAAAACTGCCAGTTGAATCCGGGAAAAAATCATTTTTGGGGGAAAATACAATTTATTTGTTTTTAAACTAAATGTCAAATTTATATCACTTTTCCCTGAATTTTTTTGTTTGATATTTATAATTTCATTATTCAGAAACCCAACTCCGTAGTTTATTTTTTCATTACATTAGAGAATAGTGGTTGCATTATTTTCTCTCCATTATGACCCTTTATATGCAAGACTGCACTTTGTGTCATTTATATCAGGGCCTGATCCAGGCCAATTTTAAACCCGTTTAAACAGGTTTGGGCACCGCAGGAAAACAATTAGTAAATATGAAGAAGAAAAAAATACGAAAATTTGACTTGCTGTCAAATTTTATTTTCAGACAAAATAATTATTTCCCACCAAAAAAGGCCCTAAAAACTCTATTATTACTCCTTGTAGTTAGTGTCCTAAAATGGCTCAAATACATTTCCAGTGATCTAGGACCCGTCAGCTTACGGGGCCTAGATGGCCCCTTGCCTATTCTGGGCTGGGATAGTAAATGATGGGTGCCCAAACTTTTGGCCTGGATTAAGCCCTGTATGGGGACACTAATTTGGAAAAAATGAACTCGCTCTACATGTATGGAAGACGGGTGGAGGAGGCAGCAACTGTAGCCCATAACAAGTTTTAAGGCTTTGGTAATTTATCCATTTGTGAAATAAAGGGTGATTTATTTTAATCATAATTAACAGGATGCCCATTTACTATGGCTGCCGTCCCTATTTTCAAATGAAATGCTGCATTAAAAACAACATTGTAAAGCAGACAATACATCCAGCAAGTCAGTTATCTCCCATGAAATTATTGACATGTACTTTCCCCCCAATAATAAGTACCCTAAATCGCCTTACTTTGGAAGCTATTTAAAGGACTCGGAAATAATATCCCTGAGTCAGACGACAATTTTGCAGTGTGAGAGTATAAAGTTAAAACATTCATTTTTTTTTTTTTGGTTAACTTTTTTTAGCTCACATGAGCCGAAGGCTGGGCGGCGTAAACTTTTTACATTTTCGACTTCTTCTCAAGAACTACTTGGCCAAATTTGATCAAACTTGGTACAAATG
>JAUELC010200605.1:0-10806 GCA_031471745.1 Cryptochiton stelleri | reverse complement strand
CGTCATCGAAAACAATTTTTTGAAATGCACATAGGCGGTGAATTTTACGTCGTTGGGATAGAGTGTGGAAACCTGACTCCTCATACAGGAGTGAGGTTGCCGCACTTTTTGTTAAACCAGAGATTATTCGTAAGCATTCTTTTTGTAATGATTCAAGAGAGTTTATTTGGTAGGCTGATAGGTTGTCCCATACTATATCTGCATATTCAAAAGAGGGTCGTATGAATGTACGATACATTGTTTCCAAGCATTTGCGATTTAATAGATATTTAACCCCGCGAAAAAGAGAAATTTTAGAGTGAGCTTTAGCAATTAGAGTTTCTATATGGTTAGTCCAGTTTCCAAGCGTGTTAAAAAGAAGTCCTAAATGTTTATGGGTGTCACAAGGTTCAATATGATTATTCATAAATGTGACAGGAATAATAGATGGTGGACGACGCCGGGAACATAGGAGTGATTTTGTTTTTGACGTGTTAAATGAAACATGCCATTTTTTCGCCCATGTCTGAATAGAAAGTAGATCAACGTTTAAGGACGCAGAAACCTCAGGACTGTTTAAGGTATCAGATGTAATATAGAGACAAGTATCATCGGCAAATAAACGAATATTGTTGATGATATCATCTGGTAGATCGTTAATAAAAATAAGAAACAGGAGTGGCCCCAAGACACTGCCTTGGGGCACCCCTGCTGTCAAAGGTCTGAGATCAGATTTTGACCCATGAAGGACTACCCGCTGCTTTCGATTTTTTATATAGCTTTGGAACCAGTTGAGCAATTCCCCCTCTATACCCAAAGAATTAAGTTTGTATACAAGACCTTTATGCCATACACGGTCAAATGCTTTTGATATATCAAAGAAAAGAAATATCACTTCTTTGCCATCGTCAAGGGCTTTAACAAGTTCAAAATATATATCAAGGAGTTGGAGAGTAGTGGATTTTCCTGGTACGAATCCATATTGGTAAGGAGATATTGAGATTTTTAAGAAATTAAAAACGTGGTTAAATACGATACGTTCAAAAATTTTACTAACACAACTCAACAAAGAAATAGGTCTGTAATTGCAGACACGTGAGGGATCTGATGATTTGAAGATTAATGTAACATGTGCTATTTTCCATGATGCTGGAAATACACTTTGATGCAACGAAATACAAGAAAGCCGAGATAAAATAGGGGATAAAACAAATCGGGTTTGGAATAGGATTTTTGGGATGATTTCATCATGCCCTAATGCTTTGTTTAAATCAATGGATTTTAACTCAAGACTTCATCAGAAGTTATGTCAAGCAAAGACAGTTTAGGTATGTTGGATTGTATATATGTTTTCAGAGAATCAACATCCATGAGCCATTGCAGTCAATCCCTAGAAATATACACACGTACATATGTATATGATTATATATAAATTATATATAAACACATTCGCGTTTATAGGTATATGGTTTTTTAAATAGTATGTTAGAGTTACCTGATTGAATGACGTAATATAATAATAAATTATTATATCAGTGAATTCAGTAATAATCATTGGAAAATATTTATCAATAGTTGTTATGAACACATTTATTTATACTGTAGCCATGATGTTGGTTGTGTAGTTTGAATGACGTTGTGTATACTTTACTCTAGTTGCTTATCAACATGTTCTGGTTTTGTTTATCATGATGTTGGTTGTTTAGTTTTGAATGACGTTGTGTATACTTTACTCTAGTTGCTTATCAACATGTTCAGGTTTTGTTTATCATTGCCATACTATTTATTGTTGCTGCAACAAACAGGAGTTTGCCTATAAAATGTATGTCATTGTCCTTTATAACCATATCCCCTGACGATGACTTCATGAAAAGTAAAAAATATGGGATATGAGCTTGAATCTTCAGAGTTACAATTTTCTTATTTTATCAGTTGCTGTTTGAGTCAACTACATTCAGTTTCGAATAAGGCTTTTTTTCTTCTTTTTATACCTCCCGGAAGGTAATGATTGGATTTACATTGAATAGCGGGAAAATTATTGTTTGAGAGTACACACTTTAGTGGAAAAAGGGGTAGATATCGAATAAATTAAGAACTTTCTTTTATTATAAGTAGGATACTGAATATAAATGTCAAAGCTCAAAATGGCTCTGCCAGTTATGTCGAGGGTGGTTTTATTCTGTACCTTTCTTTTGGATGGCATGCCTTCATATAGGTCGTACATCCCTGAGCATGGCTTTCAACACCAATCAATAAATCAATCAAATTAACTCGGAGTGCTTTTCTGGACTACCTCACTTACAAGGCCACCAGGTCATACGCGGCTTATATGTGCCTTGTCTAATTAACCTGGTACATGTACTTCCGTTGTCATGAATAAATCAAAAATGAATGACGAAATCAATAAAAGTTATATCCTTGCTCTGGGTTTAAAAAAAAAGCAAAAATCGCATAAATTGAGAGCATTCTTTTTGTGGTTCTGATTCTAACCTTCATTGTCCAAAATAGCTCAGAGCGCTTCTCCGCACTTCCTCACTTTCAGAGGTTGGGGCTTAGGTGGCCCCTGGACCCTCGCCTGTTTGGCTAGGATTGACGACTTTGGTGCAGTGATTTTTTTCTTATTTTGGACCCTGACTGGACAGGCGACAGTATTGTGGAATATTCTCTCTGCATTTTTCAAATATATACATCAATTCATATTGGATATTTTGGATATATTAAAAAGTATTTATGCAAATGAGCCCCAAAAGTGTTGCCGTCAAGTAACCTAAATTAATTTTTTTAAAGTTTGTAACTGTTTGTCTGTTTTAATTGTCCTTTCTGATTTCAGCTTGAAGTATGGCCGATCATTTCGGTTGTACAATCTTTATTTATGGTTGTTAAACATGTTCTGTCTTTATTTCAGTGTTGGCTTCGATCCTAAAGTGGCTATGGTATGAGGGGGAGCTGGGATAGCATGTCGTCAGGGAAGGCCTCGCCCGTCTATCCCGGATACGACCTTGACTTTGATGAGGTGACCATGTTAACCACTGAGCAGACATCATCATGTGCTGAGATGTTTGATCTTGATGAAGTTTTCCCTGATCTTCCACGTGCCAGGTACGATCATTTACCTCTCAATTAGAACTGTCTTCTTCAGTTAAATCAATTTTTGTTATTTTTGTTCAGCATTTTGGCTAATGTTTCATACATAGGGTCATGGCAGTTTTGAAGTGTTTTTAAATTCTTAAAGCTGTTCAATTTTTTTTTATTTGGGTGTTAGAGTTCAGTCTTGTTTCTGAGTGGGCGCCGTCTACAGCACGGTAAACAAGTAGGGAGCAGAGGCGGTCAAACATATATATCAGTAAAAAATCATGTATTAGTTATATTTTAAGTTATTACTTAATAACTCAAGTCACCCTTAAAATTTAAATGATATATTTTTGTCAATTTTCTATAAAAGTGGTGGAAAAATCAAAACAATCAAAATATTTGTAAATCATATTCAGTGTACTTACACAATATAACCTTACGCTTAAGGTTTAAATGTTCAATCAATAAAGATTATATATTAAAAAAAAAACATTTATGGTGAGTGCCAAGGTAGAAAGATCCCATTTATTACTCTCCTATCAGTGGTTCCATCTGAGGAGACTATAGGTTTACCCCTGCCTGTCCATAACACTGAACAATTTTCTTTTTTTTTAGCGTTTCTGTAGTTTAAACATTAATTTTGTAGGCACCTTTCTTATGACATCTTAAAGATCAAGTTTGGCCATTTTGTTTTATAAATCGGGCACGGGATTTGTTTGAAGGATTCAACCTAAATTCTCATATTTGTGTTCTTCAGACTAGAGATCTTTTATAACATTTCAGTTTCAGAATTTGTTATCAAAGCTCTCACCTTTCCCAGGTGTTTTCTTGACAGCGGAGAAGCTGTATTCACTGTGTCCGGCCAGGTTAAAACATTTGATTCTGACGGTATACTCAGTGGCTGGCTCCAGATCTTTAAGGAGATATCGTCTAGCATTAGGCTGTAGTAATGGAATCTTTGTATAATCCTCATCCTTTAAGTTTTCACTATAGATACTGTACTCCAAATAAAACCCATCTATAGGTACACCATCCTCACTTACATACTGAAACAATAAAATCAATAGATTATATTATTATCCTGATTTATCCATATAAAAATTCAAAATTATTCAATTCACTTTTCCTAATCTAGTTGTCCGCCACAGGTAGTACTTGATTTTTATATTTTTGCACAGGTAATTTGAGATAATTCCATAACTTGTTGAGGCCAGAGACTGAAAGAAACTGGAGAGATATTGCAGGACACTAGTAGCTGAATTATCGTGGCGTTAGTCTGGGAAAGTTGGTTGGTGGTGGTTGTGAGGTGGGATGGTGGGTGGAGGGGCAAAGTCCACAGTTCAAACCACTGACCTGTTCATAATTTTGACCCCAGATTGTTTTTTTGATTGGGGTTTTACGCGGTACTTCAGGTTATTTTATTCATATGACAGCGTGACAGCGTGCCAGCCAAATGGGTGAAGGAACCCACCCCCGAAGGCCACAACATATCAGCTCCGTGTTGCCCCCTTAGCCCAAAGAGCATGCACCAGGGCAACAGTCTAAGGTCCTGATCATGTGAATACAAATGGTTAAGACACAATGGCATAACACAAACCAAAATCATTTGAAAGCATATTTAATTAATATCATAAGAATCTCTTAAGAATGAGTATTTTTTCTGAAAATGCTTCTAGCCGTAGTAGATCAAAATGGGCATGGTGACACAATGCCTAAACAGTCTTTTAGCAGACTTTTATTTAGTTTTTAAATCAGCGAAAATCAATATATATGCTTACCCTCCATTTGATATTAAGTGAGTAGACATTGTCCACCTCCAATGGTTGGACATCTACTATGGAAGGTTTCTTTGGTGATACAAGGTTCCCCTTCTCCAAAGTGAAGCGCTTAGAGTTGGGGCCAGGCCTGTTATCTAGATTTGTATATACAGCGACTATTCGAAACTTGTAAGTATGACCTGTGGGTGGCAAAAGGATTTATTCAAAACAAACATCTTTCAGTTGCACTTAGAAGTTGAGTTAATAAATAAAACAAGATTATATGGATTTTGTAGTATTTGTTATTTATGATGAAAACATCATATATGCTAATATATGATAATGTGTTGAGCTTGCGTGCGCATGCGTATAAATAAACAGAGCGATTTTGCCTTGTTGATCTGGACGGACGTGTTTTTGTCTTGGTCAATTCAGCCTCAGTATTCTAGACTTGTCCGTGCATAAGATGCACTTCTCTATGATACAGCACTGCACTGTAATGAAAATAAACTATCAGTTTGTTTGTTTGATTTGTGTTTTACATCACACTCAAGAATATTTCACTTATATAAAGTAACTCACAAAACCACAAAAATGTCAAGTATTTTGCTGTTGGAAAGTTAATGTTCCTCCAGCCCTACTGGCAGCATGTTGTACTTATTAAAAACTGTGCCCTGAGCCAGAGGGCTAAAGTAGAAGTAGGTATCTATATGATAAACATTTTGGTTTGAATGCCCCAACAAAATATCAAAATTCCATTCCCTTCCTATATAATTTACACAAGTCTCATACTTTCAAAGTACTCTACTTAATTCTTTCGTGTTAAAGAACTAACAGCATAACCAGACTGAAGATTTACTGTACCCCTGCTTTTTTGCAATGTTTACGTAATTTTTGTTAAAGAAAGAACAAAGCCATATTCACTGATCAATGTAAATCTTTCTATTTGTTAGGTTTGGAACAATTTGGAATAATTTAATAACAACACTTTGTAACAACCCTTACCTGGCACTAAATTCTTGACTTGATATTTCCGTTTCTTCTTCGAAATATCATCTTCAAGTGTATTCCACTTGCCCTTGTTAGGCCTGAGCTCCTTGTATTGCACTCTGAAGAATGTAATTTGAAGACCATCATTTTCCTTGACTGTCCAGTTCACTAGTAATGAAGTATCATCTACTTTAGAAACCTCAGGTCTAGATGGGGGCACCAATTTAGCTAGAAAACACAAACAAGTCATATTTGTTTTGTACTCCTTTATAATCACATGAATTTATTTATGCTTTTCAAGCCTTATTCAGGGCTTATCAGCTGATAGGCAATAGAGCTAGCTGGCTTCATTGGTGGCAAAAGTTAACGTAATATTTACTTAATCCTTAAATCAATGACATACATTTTTTTATGCAAAATCACAACACTTCCTTAATAAAAACATGATGCAAATCTATTTCAGGTAAATTTTTGGTCAAGAAAAACAGATATAAAACAAAAGCTATTATTATATTATCAGGATGGGTGCTAATAAAGGCTTAATGCCTGCTCTTTGCTGTATTTTTGGAAAGTAAAATATTGCTTAAACCAATATAATTTTTATAATTATTTGAATTTTGAAAAAAATTGATTTGTCCGTACCCTGCCCCTCTTTTGGCTTTGGTTTCTTCTCCTTTATCTCTCCTTTATTTTTCTTTCGTTTATTTTTTTTCCTCCTGTTTCTATTTCTTCTCTTATTAAAACCTTTCCTTTTACCACTGCCAGTACCTGGAAAATAGTTACATAAAATACATTTAATCTGTTTGTTTGCTTGATTACACCATACTTAAATTTGTTTCACTCATATTACGGTATGTCAGCATAATGGGCGAACAAAACCACCTTTGCAACACTTGCAACAAACAATGACCAGATATACATCCATTACATTTACAGGACACAAAACATAGCTCAAAGACATGTAAGACAAACTGTGTAATTAAAAGTGGAAGATGTCGCAACAAATCAGCTTTGTGTTGCCAATTTTCAGCGAACACCAGGGCACAGAATGCTCCCACCTACCACCCGCCTCGTTGTATGGGCCAATAACTGTGATACTCAGGGGGCTGTTCAGTCACCCTACATAACAACCATTATTGGTTTGGACAGGATACAGTATACTTTTAATGTGACATGCTTCACAAGCGTATACCACTCTACAAATCTGTGCTCCCCAAAACAAGCCTGGGGCCTAAGGTTCCTCTTAGGTTTATTATCCCATATATTGATATTCTATGATGACGGTGCCATGTTTGGATTTGTTTTTTTTTTTTTTTTTTTTTTAACGACACTTATTTCACTCATTTTATGGCGTGCCGACCTGATGGATTTGTTTATGCTGTATTTCAAGGGATTTCATTCATATGATGTTTTTTTCACTCAAATGACGGCATGCCATTCCAATGGGTGAAAGAAACCACCCTTGACATCCCTTACAACAAACAATGACAATATACAAGACAATCACAGGACACAAACATGGTGCCATATAAAGACAAAGTGTGGAATAAACAATGCAGGACACCATAGTATTGTAATCTGTTTCGCAGTATTCCACTCAGGTAGTTATAAGTCTTATCTTTATCTTTTTTTAATTTGCTCTTTGCCAAACAAAATTTACCTGACAAAGGCTTACCTGTTTTGGAATCAGTTAGAGTGGGTTGGGGTTGACCTCCAGGTACAGCCGGTCTGACCTCTAATTTAGCCACTGCTGACACCACACCAGTCTTACTAAAAGCCACACACTGATACAGGCCACTGTCAGCCTGCTTTAATCTATCAATACGAACTACTGTACCTGGGAGAAAAACAGAGAAAATACAGAAATTATTCAGTAATTTAAAAGAATCATAAGCAAGTATTGATTTATCTGTTGTTGGAGTCCTCTTGCTATTAAAGGGCATTAGGTTTGGAGTACATTCATGCTGTCAGTTGTGCTAGAATTTAATTTTTTCCCACATAGCATTTATAAATAACACTTCACATTACGGCTGTGTTGTTGTTTACTGTAAGAATCAATCTGTTTGTTGGTTGGTTTGTTTGGTTTTTAACAGAGCACAAAAGAGAAGAAGTCCATGCCACAAAACTACTTCCTGAATGGAATATCCATACCGAAGAAACTCGGCCAACATCCTTACACATTATACTGAACTCCATGTGAAGATGTCTGTTGATTAGTGTTTTACGCTGTGCTCAATGGTATTTCACAAGTATGACAGGGGTGTACTCCAGCAGTAAAAAAGTGACATTAATACAACCATAAACATTTGCAGCGTTATGCTCTGTTGAAAATTAATGTTCCTCCAGTGCTACCGGCAGCATGTTATACTTAAATTGGTGCCCTGAGCCAATGAGCTTCATCCAAAGAAGAGTTGAAGCCTTGATCTAATGAATTAGAAAGCTGAAGCTCCAGCAACTAGGCCATACCATTGGTCCATGCAATTGATTCATTGATTGGTTGATTGGTGTTTAACGCCGTGCTTAAGGGTATTTCCTTTGTATGATGGCAGTGTACTCCAAAAGTAAACAGCCACACCAACACAACCAAAAAATGTGAAGTGTTTAATTTGTTGGAAATAAAATGTTCCTCCAGTGTTAAGTAAAGACGGCATGATTATGCTCAGAACATGGTGCCCTGAGGTCCATGCAAACATCAGGGAAATATTGCTTGTCTTTTCTTGAGAGGTCTTAACATGCACAGCTGTCACATTATCGCTATAACATTGATTGTTTTCTTTGTTTGATTGGGGTTTTACGCCGTACTTAAGGTTGTATCACTCATATGACGGCGTGCCAGCCGAATGGGTGAAGGAAACCACCTCCGACGCCATAATTACAAGACACAAGACAAAGCAGGATGTCACAAACAGATCGGCTTCACACTGCCCTTTAGCTCTGAGAGCACCAGGGCAACACGAAGCTCCCTCCAACCGCCCGCTCTGCCAATAAACAACAATTGATATATGAGGACATTACCATTGGCTATAGATGGGTCTAGTTGGCTGGAGTTATGGAACCACTGTACAGCAGGTGTGTGCTCCCTGACTTTAGATTTGACCTGGCAGTGTATTGTGAGTGACTCTCCCTCATACTTTAACATGTTTGGATTGGAAATATGGACCACTGGCGGAACTGAAAACACAAAAATACATGTCTTACAAAAGCGAATCTTGTATTGTTTGACGGTTGTTTGGCAAATAAGAATCATATCATCAAAATGTTCCCAAAAAGATTTTGTATGTTTGACAAATTAAAATCTATTCATAAAAATGATGTGTTGAAAGAATTGCTTTCAAACTGTAAATAAAAAAATATGTACTTAAAAAAATAAATAAATGAAAGCATGTTAAACAGTTTAATCCCGAGGAGCAAGATTTGCTAGAAGATTTGCATTACACTTAAGTCAAATAGACTTAACAATGGATTGTTTTGGGGTTTTTTTTTGGTTAGGGTTGAATAGGGATATTATGCCCTGTTTATTCAACATACAGTATCTTATAATAATAAAACAAAATACATGCAGTGGAGAGCGGAATACAGATCTAGCATAATGAAGGAGATTTTTCAAGTACATTTAATCACATAATTATATGTTGGAAGAGTTTACTAAAGCATTTGTAGTTTAACTAGAGTATAAATAAGGTGTTGATAAAAAGTTGCCCATATATATTGAATAAAATATTTGATTTCACCAAGCAATTTTTAATATATGCCCTTTCTAGGTCAAAATAATTATATATTCAAGATTGAGGGCAGAATGTCCCTTTTAAGATCAATTGATCAGGATTTTTTACTCATATGCCGGCGTGCCATCCTTAATGGGTGAAGGAAACTATTGTCGACATCACTGGCAACAAACAATGACAAGATACAAGCGCAGCAATAAGACAATGTGTGCCCATTTCCAGTGTTAGATGCCATAACAGATCAGCTTCACTTAAACAACCAAGGGACATAATCATGTTGCAAGAACCAGTTATCTCCCCTAGATTTCCCTAAAACCCTTGAATTGTCATTTTTTTTGTATGGTATTTAAATGGTTGTTATTTTACTTGCACTGTATTAGCTGATGTTTGTAAGACATACCTTGGACAGCGAGTGTATATATTTGTTTGAGGCCTTGATCTTTTATATGACATATGTAAGTGCCTTCATCTCCCACATCTACTTTCTTAATCAACAAGTTACCTACAGGTAGAAAGCAACATAAATAACTTTTAACACCAACAACCCAAAATAGAAATCAGAGAATATTTTTATATTAAATTTTCAGATTACAGAAAGTATTGAAATAAAGTATGTTAATTTATGAAATGATACAAGTATAGAAGTTAGTTCCAATCTACTCAATGGATGTATATATAGGAGACAAATAATAGACAATTGAACAAAAATAAGATTATTTTTCTTCAGTGTTGTCTTTAAGACATTATTCTTGCAAACTTTATCAAATATTTCAACATGTATCTATATATATCATTTAATATTTGGAGAATTAAATAAATAAACATGAAAAAAAAAAATATTAACATGTGTGCCTTTTGCCATGTTTTATAGACTATTTGCTGCATTACATGTACACAAAATTGATTTATTGAATTTACCAAGTATTATTTGAGTCCTATTTACACTCCGCATCATGCCGTATCGACTCCAATGTGTGACTGGGGGAGGGTGGCCTGTCACTGCACACTCTAACACCACATCCCTCCCTAACTCTGTCGTCATGTTAGTGTGAGACACAGACACAAACGCTGGGGTATCTGGAGATATTGCATCTTCAAAGAGAGTAAAAATACAAGATTTGTTTATTTATTTATTCACTGGTGTTATCAACTGTTCTGATGATTACTTCACTTACTAGTAAGCATTGTTTGTTTAATTGGTGTTTTACGCCAAGCTCAATGATATTTCACTTATATTACGGCGGTGTACTCTAACATTAAAAGGTAACACGTTCAAAACCAAT
>JAUELC010200604.1:0-17177 GCA_031471745.1 Cryptochiton stelleri | reverse complement strand
CCATCATCCTGTTAAAACCTTTTAATATTTAAAAATTTCAGTCATTCCTCAATGGTTTTTTTAAAAATACAGCCCAGTTGAATTTGTTCAGAAGACTACTGACAGGCTTTGCTAAATAATTTGCTGAAATCTTGAGCTCAAATCTATATGTCATTATCTTCATTTACACTGCATTTGAGATTGTTTGCTATTTGATTTTATTTGAAGTTTGTGATATCCTGATAAAGATGAAAACATACCTGTTGTCATGCCAACATACTGAATGGACAAATTCTACGTTTTTTTATTGTTTCTATGTACATGTATGAATTTACTCAAGCAAAAACCAATTGTGAGTAATATCTAGATAAAAAAGATGCTACTTTTTAGCATCCCTGTGTCAGTGTTTTATGTTGAGAGAGATTGAAGTCTTCACTGGGTTAGAATTTGGAAAGTCATTCTATAGTGAGCCTCCGTAGCTCAGTCGGTAGAGTGTTTGGCCTGTAACCCAAAGGTCCCAGGTTCGAATCCTGGTGGAGGCAAGCACATTTTTCTCTCTTCATTTATAAAAAATATATATTTATTTGTTAAGAATTAAAATATTTGTGGACAATAGTTTGTGTTTGCTTTACAGTCAGGGGAGTTTCTAGAAGTTTTTAACTGGTTCCTGTCCCAAATCCATCAGACTGGGTTTGACTCATTTTTTTTCATTTTATAGTAATTTTATTGGCTAATTTGGACGTATGATACTTTGGGCGCCCATATGTTTTCCGGAACCAAATTGGCTTTAGAAACTGCCCTGACAGTGTCATTTAGCTTTAACATTTGATGAATTTGATGAATAAAAACTTCTTTATTACCGTGAGAAACGTTTCGCAGGTGATTGACCATATTTGCCAGCAGGAACCCAATTTGGTTTTCACTCAAATTTCACACTATGTCTTTCTGCACCAGTGGGCGGTTGGAGGGAGCTTTGTGTTGCCCTGGTGCTCACAGAGTTAAAGGGCAACACGAAGCTGCTGTTATGTCCTGTGATTGTCTTGAATATTGTCATTGTTTGTTGCCAGTGGCGTCGGGGGTGGTTTCCTTCACCCATTGAGCTGGAACGCCGTCATTTACGTGAAATAACCGTAAGTACGGCGTAAAACTCCAATCAATCAAACAAACAAACAAACCATAGAAGTATACTACGTACAGCATGCATAATACAAACTTTAGCCTGATTGAATGATTTAATTTTTTTAACTTGTTAGAGATTTATATTGTTAGCTACAACCTATTCTTAATTGTATGTGCACATATAAACACGGCATCGGAAATTAACCTAAAAACCATAAAGATAGTTATTATTTCCATTTTTATAGACTGTATTACATTGCAATGTTCGACATAAACTGACATTCCAAATTATCACATCTTATATTGCATTACCATTGTCAGTCTACTTTACATTGTTCTTATGGCCAACTTACCTTGTAAATACAATTACACCACTTTCGGTGAGATCATGACGCAGAAGATTCCAAGTGTCCTGAACTAAAGCAATCTGTTCCGTTGTTAAACAAGTGTCAATATTCCCTGTTCGAGGTTTACCAACACACGTCTTTAGCGCTTCGTTTCCCATTGTGAAAATAGAGAGACTTCTGTTCAGTCGGTATCAGTTTCCCAGTGGTTTA
Organism: Cryptochiton stelleri; assembly: GCA_031471745.1. Lineage (NCBI taxonomy): Eukaryota > Metazoa > Mollusca > Polyplacophora > Chitonida > Mopaliidae > Cryptochiton > Cryptochiton stelleri. The sequence goes on along the minus strand of JAUELC010200604.1, from coordinate 15,522 downwards.
CTTCAATTCCTACGACAGAAAGTGTTAGAAAGTTAAATACAATTGATCATAACAGCAATCTCTATCACTTGCACGACCACTCGCTTTAAAAGACTATCGCAATCCAAAGTCTTTTTTACAGGTTCCGATCCTATTAATGTGCAAGTTGTTTATGTCTTTACCCGCTGGAGCTTAAAATCAAATAAATCAATAACCCAGTCCTGATAATTTAAACACATTCATCGATATACACCGAATAATACTGAGTAAATTCTTAATTGGGAAAGTATTGAGTAAATCCAATAGAACAAGTTGCTCAATTAACTTAGTCCGTGAGAGCACACAAAGGACAATTCCATATAGTCCTGATATTTTTTGTTAAACCATCGAAGACCACCTCTTTATTTTATCCATGATCTTCAGCACTCAATCGGATAAATCTCTGAGTTAACATGCGTAATTCCTAAGTAAGCCGTTTTCACGTCAAAGCAATTCGTGGAAATATCAAATAAGATGATATATAACTGGTGATCAGTGTGCAATCTTCAAAGAACAATAACTTCTTATAATCGTGACAGGAGGAACTTTGTTGTGAAATGAGCGGATTTCCAGCCCGTTAGAGCCACAGCCATATGGACATACAGGTATCATCGATATGTGGAACTCCTTAACTGGAAGCACACAGAGTTCTATAGCCATGGAGGCCAACACTTATTTACAGAAGAAAATCGAACATTTAATATAGTCTGAGAAATATGCTATATAAAACCACATTAATATTCCTGACCGATTTCGGGGCCCATATAGAGTGAATTGAATACGAATCGAGCTTCTCTAACCCATCGCGTGCTTATGCAAAACTTGGACGGCAGCTATGTTAATGGAAAGCGCCTGTACCATCGATTACGTTACGGTTCAGATTTAACCCTGTCTAGATCCGCCCAGCCATGTAAGTTTAACGACCGTCGCGCCTAAGATAACTTTAAAATGATCACAATGTTGAAATGCTTTATCTCACTATTAGCAATTCAACTTCATCCATCTCATTGATGGCCATTATTACTGCATACGGGTACTTCTGTTGCTGCTTTATTTTTAACAATGCTATTAAATGCATGTGTCACAATACCCCAAGGCCCCGCCCCGTGGCTCAGTGGCTAATGTGTCTGACTTATTATCCTCCTTCAATGTACCGTAAGGGTTCGAGCCCCCCACAGCCATATGAGGGAGTCACATGTGGTGACTCCGGCTATAGCGGTTGGTGGTTTTTACGAGGTTTCCTCCCACTTTTCCATCGTATTAAGTAAGACAGAGTAAGAAGTGCATAATCCGTCGTCGATAAGTCAAATACCTTTGAGAACGACGTTAAACACCAGTCAAACAAACACACACAATATCTCCAAAATTTGAATTGTAATCGTCAGCCAAACTGAGATATCAAGTATTCCTCGGGTTCAAACTCAAAAGCCGTTGAAGGGTTTATACCGATTATATAACTGCATACTGTATTACGGCAAAACAATTGTTTTCAACGACTGGAATGACTTTAGGAGACATTCGATTACCTTCCATCATTGCACTTTCGACAACAGCTAAAATTGCTAACACATTCTCGACCGAATCTCTCATCAATTAAGTGAAATCCACAAGATAATTAGATGGATGTGAGGTTTGTTTCTGTTTATACATTTTGGTCTTTCTTTATTTGCCTTTCATGACTTATTTGTGTTTTTCTTCCTATTTCTATTCAATATGGCATAAAGTTCAACAGCAACTAGCGATTTCAGGAAAATATCCGGTTCATTTACAAACTATAAACACTTGGGGACATGTCATCATTTGGAAAACGTGATTTCTCTCGCAAAGTGTTAACTTTTTTGTTCGTAGTAATTCAATACACAACAAAAAGATCCTTATTCAAATCCCTTACCGATCAATCACACATTTCATAGTATGGCAATAATAAAAGCAATCAACGCATGTTTCAGAGTTTATACTTCGGCTTTCCCGGCCTTTCAAACACATGATCAAACAATGAAAATACATGCGAAATTTCATAGCTTATCGTGGCTCATTCATCCGCTAGCGCTTGACGAGTTTATTTTCCAATATATAGTTCTAGTTTACTGTCGTCATCGTCATTCAATAATAATTTTATGCAATGTTTTTTACTGAATTATTAAAATTCCTGATGGCAAATAAATAAACTTGTGATAATTTTCTGGCAAAGTATATTAATATTACAATTTAATTTCGGGAAGATAGAAACATTAATGCAATACAATACATTGACGTTTAAAACATTGCTGTGGGAAAATAAAATATAGTTGATTTTAAATCTAACTTCTTCAGGTAACAAAAATGGCAAAGACCCATCTTTATCTGCAAAATAATATAACATCCAAAGCAAGCTGCAAAAGTTCAACTTTCATACAGTTCTTCATCGATTGTGTGTTGCACATTCATTTCCAGCATGGGCTCTCTTTCAAATTCTGATTTTTTTTAACAGAGTATGTAAGGTTCTAGGATCAGACATCGTACCAAGAACACCCCAGGAAATACATGCTTGAATCTGTTTACTTTCATAAAATCTGTTTCATAATAGGACACAAACTAAATATTTCATCTAGTGCGTTCAATCATCGAATAATAACAAATTCTGATAATATCAATCTATAGTCACTCACCTAAAAAGACGATCGAAATCAAAAGGAGGTCAGTTTGCATTTCTACCATATTCCATCCAATGAATGCGTAAGATGTATAGGTCCGTGGTTATTGAATAATAATAAAAAATCAATCAATCTTATCTATGATTTGTACCACTTGTTAGCTACGAACCGCGGCATACATTGGGTAACATCGCGATAATATATTTACTGGACGAAATAGATACAAACTCATAAAGCATCATCTTAACACTTAATCACAATAGCAGTCCATTTTTGTTATTTTTAGCATTTATCTGACTACCCATTTCAAAGTTCTGAGTAATTCCGATCAAACAATTGTGATGTCCATGAGACACCAAAACCATAACCATCGAAAAACACAACTTCCCTGTATCCATGACCACGGGTGACTTAATCCTTTAAATCCCCACGTGTACATTGCCTTAATCCTATGGACAATGGTGTAAAGAAATCCGTCAGAATATCAAAGAAGATGTTATATAACCCGTGACATTCAGTGTTCAATATACATAACCGTGACAGTCTGGATTTCAATGTAAAAAGACTATATTTCCAGCCCGTAAGACGCGATGTCTGCATCTATCCTCGATATGTGGAACACCTCTCAGCTCAATAGCATATGAGTCAGACACTTATTCGAACAAGAAGATGAAAAACTTCATATAGTTTGTAAATATTGCTTTGTCAAGAGACGTAATAGTCCGGGTAAAAATTTGGATCCAAATGAAGTGAAAAAATACGATTCAAACCTCTCATTCCCATCCAGTGTGTAAGCTCAACTAGGAAGGCAACTATATCGAAAGCGTCTGTACCATCGATTACATATAGGTTCACACTTAACATTGTCTCGATCCGCCCAAACATGTAAGCTTAACGATCGCCACGTCTCATCTAACTCCAAAATGATCACAATCTAGGAATACTTTATTTCCATGTTAGTAATTCAACTTCATCCATCTTATTGATAGGTGTTTTAGTGCCTGTGGCTTCTACAGTGGTATAGTTGAGAGGATTTCCCGATAATGTCCTTTATGTATTGTAAATAAGATTGCGTATGTTTTCGAGCAAAGCCAAAGGACAGCCTTGAAAACATAGGTCACATTGATACGAAAGCATATAAAAACATTAATTGAACCTATCAGCGGTATGCTTCACAAGCGAAAAATCATCAGCAATCATTATAGCAAGATATGTGGTGACACCCATTAAAAAAAAAATAGGTTATGGCTAAAATTAGATGGACTTAAGTTAAACTAACTTGCCGGTAATATTCTAACAAATATCCAACAGGTGACCAACATCATTTTAACAGAAATCATGGCTGATGATCTACACAAACAATTCACCGATTAATTTAATTCATGTCCAGCTTAGACACAATGTCATTTATGGCATTGGTTACATTTTTGACAGTTGAACAACTGTTACTAACTGTGGAAAATCAATTCTTATAATTGCTTATATGGTTGATTCCGTTTAAACGGTTTTCCTTAATAGTGATTTCGGGATGATAGAAACAATGATGCAATGCAATACAATACGTTCACCTTTAATACATTGACCACAGGAATACAAATATCGTTGTTTCTTTAATTTGACTACTGCTGGTAAAATAAAATTGCCAATAACCAATATACATGTGAAAAATAATAAAAACACCGAAAACCAGCTACCAAAATTCAACATTCACTTATTCGTTCATCGATTGCGAGTTGTACAATCATTTTTAATACGGGATTTGTTTCATATTCTGATTTTGTAAGAGAATATGTTAGGGTATATCAGATAAAATACAAGGATCTCCTCAGGGACATGCATAATTGAATCTGATGAGCCTCCAAACAGACCATCTTTCTCATAATACGACACAAACTAAATATTTTTATCTAGTGCGTTAAATAATAAAATAATAACAATTTCTGATAATAGCAATGTATTTAAGTTGCACAGTCACTTACCTTAAAAGGCGATCGAAATCAAAAGGCAGCCAGTGCGCATTTCTGGCTGGTTCCGAACAATGAATGCGTAAGTTGTACATTTCCTTGTTCGTTGGCATTTACTAATCGAGTAAATCATTTCCTTTTATCTATGATTTGTATCTCTTGATCTCTAAACACTTCGTGAAACGGTAATCTTTCGCCCCCAGCCATCGAAGAACACAACTTCTCTGCACCCATGACCACAGGGGACTTAATCCTTTAAATCCCCTCGTGATCATTGCCTTATTCCTAAAGAACACGTTTCACATGGTTTAAAGCAATCCGTGAAAATAACAAAGAGGATATTCTATAACCAGTGACATTCTGTGTTCAATATTCAAAGTGGTGACAGTTCGGACCATATGTAATCAGATCATATTTTCAACCCGTAAGATACGATTTTACCATCTATCCTCGATATGTAGAACACACCGCAGCTCAATATCAATGGAGTCTAACAAAAAAGATGAAAAACTTCACATAGTCAACGAGTAATGCTTTATCAAGAGACTATTAGTCCTGGTAAAAATTTGAATCCATATGAAGTTAAATGAATACGATTCAAACCGCGCTATTTCCTATCCAGTGTGTAAGCTCCACTGTGGAAGCAACTATATGGAAAGAGTCTGAACATCGATTACGTTGAGGTTAACACTAAACACTGTCTCGATCCGTTCAACCCTGTAAGCTTAATGATCACCACTGTCTCAGCTAACTCCAAAATGAACACAATCTTAGAATGCTTTTTTTCACTGCTAGCTATTCATCTCTATATTGATAGGCGCTTTTATTTCTATATTGATTGGCGCTTTTACTGCCTGGGGGTACTAAAGTGGTACAGTTACCATTTGCGTCCCTTACGTATTACCGTGTAGTAATGTGGCTAATAACACCAGTGTTTCGTGGGATATTTTTACCTATATAGTCAATGTGTTTTTCCAGTTAAGTTTGTAAAAAATTATCCCAAAAATTGTAATTGTTTTAAGCGTTATATTTCATTCTTACAAATTAGAACAGTTGTTAGTAAATTAATTCTACGCCTTAGATTTTTTTCTTTGTATTTGACGAGTGTCGAATGGCACCAAACCACGGAAGAAAACACAGTTCTGTCCTCTTACTAAATGAATCGCCTCTTTTAAACGAAGACATGGTAATAATTCACGGTTTCCGTTTGTACTCTCAACTCCCTGTTTATGTCCATTTTGATCAATGTGACCTCTGTTATTTATATCATATCTTCTGCTAAATTGTGCTTCCATCTGTTACAAATTTTACACTTTATGACACAGTCTTCGAATCGTAGGACAAGACACTTTGGTGGAAGAGTTGATGTTCACTACAGTTTAGACCCCCCCCAGTCACTACCAATTCATCTCTTCAAAATAAAATCTTGGTACTTACGAATCAATTTATTTTACTGTTTTATTAAGCTCTGGCAATATGCTTGTGTGGGTTCTTAATTATCTAAGAAGAACTTAATAAGAATAAAGTATTTTTAATCAACTCAACCGTATAGTAAGATTTTAACAATAACATTGAGATGCAAACCTAGAGCCTTCACGTTATAATCTCATAGAATAGGAATGTGGGTATGTTTGTAGTGTTTTTTAATGACGATAAAAGAGTAGTCTAAATTTCCCGAGGCTTTTCGTGAAGTACAGTTACTGTAGAATGGCTGTATTACAGTGAGATTCTTGGACATAGACGGTTAATATTGATTTCCAAAGAAATTCTACTAAAAATCCATGAGGTGTATTTTATCATCGACATCTAATAGACGGACGCTTAGTTCCAAAGATTCGACATGATGTGCCCAAGGCAGCCCAAGTACCACAATTTTACATGACACACATGGTTCTCTGAAAGGCTTGGAGATGAGAAACGGACCGTATGATGTATTAGTTTAAAGCTTTTATGATTTTGTGAAGAAGCGTTTAGGGAGAGCGCTGAAAGGAATGTAACATAAACAAATTTTAAAGGGGTTATGCCGGACAATTGGCGCCAAAAAGTATATACAAGCCAATAAATCAAATAGTCTTATATGGGACAAACGATAAACTTGAGAAAATCTCTGCTAACTTTGTCAAGTGATAAAAAGATAAGACAAAGTTGTTTTTTATTTAACTAATCGTTACAATATACGTTTCATTATCAGGAAATAGAGCGATTGGGGAGATCGTGAATAGTAAAATTTACTTCCGTTGATTCATATTATGAAATATGTTTAATTGTGAAATATAACATCAAAGCTAAGCAAAATCATTTTTATCTCACATTCTTCAACAAATGCTGCGGTTCCTAATTTTTACAGACGAATGTTCATCTAATAAGATTCAGTTCATTATTCCTAAGGCATTCAAAACAATAAATAGGCAAGTATCACTCTACTCTACAGGACATGGCCCATCGAAAGTCTTAAGGACAGAAACATAATTAATTGGTGAATTGTTAGTAGCAAGATGTTATTGTGACCAACATAAACACATCCGCTCACGTCCTACATTCCAAAGTTTATTCGCAAAGGTTACTGTTTGTTGCTGAAAATCGTATCATCAATTTACTATTCCACAGAATGTCTTTCTTGACGGCGCCATTGATTCGATTAGGTGTGCCGTTTAGGATTTTCGAGTGACCGCTCTCATCTTAGAGAATAACTTGATGTGTGAGAATGTGAAACGGGAATCGAAAAATTACATATTGATTGAAGTCAACTCGAAATGAGTATTTAACACTTATGCTGTGACAGTAGCTGAATGTCCTCAACACAGTGACAACATGAAGTACGTAATATTCCCTATTATCTTCTATCATTAATACCAATGTATTAAGGAAGCATTTCACAGAAATACTCTTAGTTGAAAAGTTTGGAAGGATGTAACAACGACATGACTGTATGTGAAACTGACGCAGTTATCATATTGGCGCGCCTGGTCAAACTACTTACGATAAACATCAATTCTTCAAAGATATACATATGTGCAACGGGATGCATAGAATAGGCATTACAATTTCAGTCCAACAGCTACAACGGGGCTTCGCCCCTGAGCCCCCATCTGCGCTTTGGACATGGACCCCTTTCAGGGCCTCACGCAGGCCCCACTGGTCTCTTATCTTTGTTGATCCAAATAAATGCAAAGGATGTTGTTAAGCTTATCCAAGATTTGATTAAATCGAGTCTCATGAGTTCATAAGCCTAGGTAATTCTATTTACACAAATCAAACTGAACCAATCAACATGAAAGCGCTACAACAAAATAGCACACATAATTAATGGATTAAATCAATGTCAAAAGTCAGACAAAGAATGTAGGTAATGGGGGATAACAAATTAAATCAGGTTAAGCTATGTTATTAGAAGCCTACATGTACGTGTTGTTGTTTATCGTCAGTAGATGACCTGGCGATTTTTAACATACAGAAACGCTAATTGTAGAGGTACTGGGTGTATAGATGTACTAAAGAGGTTATACGCATGTCCTTGATATATGCCCTTCTAAACTTTTTTGTTTCAAATGTTAACAAGCCGTGTTTTTCGTTTAAACAATGTAATTTAGTTCTATCGACTATGATGGAATTACTTGATAAAAAATATGTAATTTTCTTCTTTAACAATGTTGGACGACAATAGTGAAGATTTATTTCTTCATTAAGTCACTCTGTTGAAGACACCAGGCTACTCTGGCAAAATTAATGTTAAATATTCACTTCCAGTTTCATTGTTCTAATCGCGTTTCCCTTCTTTCTCTCGTTGACATTCCCATTATTGTGCATATTCCCAGTATAAGTTCAGAGAGGTCGTTCGGAAACGTTAAGGGACACATGCATCTAGCTGAAGTGCAACACCCGAGAAAGGCCATGTAATAACTATTACCCTGCTAATACGATTTTCAGCCACAAATCTAAAGCGTTAGTACATAAACGTTGAGTGGGTGGGTTTATGTTGGTTACAATTCTGTCCTCTCGCTAACTTTGCAATGTCCTCGTAATACAATCTTGGTGCTAACATATAACCAATTGTGCTTAACAATCCTGAAACCAGTCAATGACCTATTTCTAATAAAGTATCGTCAGACTTGTCCAATTTGTTACTTTAAATGTCGTGGAAATAATAATCTGAAATAATGATCGCTGCTGATCATCCTACTGTCTGTAAAATATCAGCAGCATACTTTGGAACAACCACACTTTATTCCGATTTACTAAGGAATAATCGGCAGAAATGATTTTGCTCCGTATTGATTTTATATATCGCATCGATTAAAATAAATTGTATCTTCTTCAACGATATTCCCACTCACTCCATCTCTTCACAATAAAATATTGGTAGTAAATTGGTAGTAAAATCTAGAAGCTTCATCTTAGCCATTTGAAATCTGACAAAGTTTAATTTTCATGAAAGTAAATACTTTGTTCTATATACACCAGTTGATTTTTTTCAGTTATTAAAAAATTTTGTTGGCGTCAAATCTTTATCCTCGTGCACATTATGAGCATTGTTTGTGTCAATTTATGTTATGATTCAATTCAAAATCACTCCATCTCCTCGTCATAAAAGCAAAGTACATGTAACGCTGTTCCGTTCTGATCTCAAAGAATTTCATTTGATTGTTGCGTAAAGTAACAATTTGCACTGCTTTGGGCATAAGCGTCCGTATGTAAAATATCGGCGATAAAAACGCAAAATCTGCGTTCTATTTGCCTCCGGGAATTCTTAATTCTCTTATTTTTTTTTTTAAATTCTCACAAAAATACCCACATCTCTATAGTCAATGTCACAACGTGATTGCGCGAGGTTTGCATCGCAATTTTTAATGTTGAAACGTCACTATTCGGCAGAGCTGACAAGATAAAGTTTATTGTCAAGTTTTAGGTTCTCTAATGAAACTACAGAAGAATATTACAAATTATGATTCACTGTATTTAATATCTGTATCTATAGAGCCATGCAGGGATTCGGTCTGTGTGTTTATCAACCTAACACAACAATGGTTTATAACAGAGATTAATATCTAACACGTCATTACATTTTCTAAAATTTCATACACTGCGGGATGCCACATATGTGTAAATCAGATTCAATTTTTAACTTTAATATTCAATATATGAACCTGGGTTAGGAAATATATCCACAGGCAATTTATTGACATCAGTTGAAAAAAAATAATTAATGAGGTAATTATTTTACAGACAAAGACAGCAAAATAGGAGTGGTACGTTATATGTGAATTGACATATTACTCTATATGTTTATTGATGGCTGTACGCCGTACGTACCGGTACGGTTATTTCACTCATTAACGTCATGCCAGCCCAGTGTGTGATGGAAATTGTACTTTACTAGACTACACTGGTAACAAACAATGACAATGTACAAAGGTAGGACGTGAAACAAAAAGCAATACGACAAAGTATGCATATATATGCCCAGGGCCAGATACCACAGCAAATCGGTTTCGTGTTGCCCCTCATACAGAGAGTATAAGGGCATAAACTATAGTATATTGATAAGCCATTGAGTTAGCTTCAAGCGTCTCAAATGTCCAAACTGTTAACACAATGTGTGGAACGGTCGGACGGAACCTGCGATCAGAACAGAACTTTCTCAGTCTTCGAACGTTCGAATATTAACTTTGGGCCGTTATCATGTTCACAATTGAGATATAAACAACGTTTGTTCTCCCGTGTACGCCAATCGTTTATTGTTCAATGACGTCAAATCTCATTTCGAAGATATATTTTTGCCGAGTGCAATTATGTGCAGGGTTCCGAACGATATATCAAGTTCACGTGGGAGACGTGGTGCATTACACTCAAAACATAGTTTTATAACAGATGGAAGCTCAATTAGGAAGATTGTGTATATTACATAAGGCCAATAATGTAACGGAATTGACAGAGGTCATGCTAAACTAAATGCACAGACTCAGACTACAAACAGAACCGGTTACTTGATTTCCTTATTACGAGATAGATCGGCTAGCCTACTTAATGGAAAGCAATGTTACCAACATAAAGTTAGACCCTAAAATATCGTTTCCAACATTTCAAAGTCATCGTCATAAACATTCGGATCTCTGGCTGGAAATCGTATCATAGACATATTAGGTGGCAGTCGACCATTCTTGAAAGCTCCACAAATTCAATTATATGTGTCTAAGAAGTTCCTGGTGGTCTGTCTGGTCTTAACGCCTTGCATATGGTGTTAACACATCCGAATATAAAAATATCCTTTACAAAAGAATTGTAAATCGACACTTGATGAACAGGAACAAATTGAATTTGTATAGCTTCCTTTGAATTTTTTACTTTTGTGGATGTAGATATTGCTTGTTGCAAATTTTAACTAGAAGATGAGACAAAATCAAAAACCAATTATATTTTGTATTCTTACAGAAAAATAACATATCAACGAATTATTAATATGGCACTTTTGAAATAAGTAGGAAACCAGCGAAGATATATATAAAAAAAACAATCGAACCCATCAAAGTCTCTTTATAATCCATGTCTCATAGTCAAACTGTAATATTGATATAGTTTACCAGAGAATAAAGTTTATTCAATATACCATCAGAAACATTGGAGTAATTCAATTAAAATGCGGCTATTAGCTGCAACAATTCCCATAACATAGTTCTATTAAGCAATCTGATTGAATAAATATGAGAAAAAGGGAATATCGTATTGGAAAATAAACTTGTTAAGGGAGAAAGAATTTGCCACAAAAAATATGGAATGTCCCTGGGACTTTTTTATTGCTTAATCGGGTATCTGTTTGGCTGGATAAACAGAAATATTGATTCTGAACAGGCGTTGACTTGATTCCACTTTGCGTGGATAAGAAAAAAAATGTTGTCCATGCATTCGTTGATTTTTTTAGTGCTTGATAAGTAATTGACTTCAACATGGTTCATATGTCTTCATTGAATTGTTAAGAACAAAAACATTTCGAGAAATTATAACCAGATGTCCTCTGGTATGTATATTTTGTTAACTAACCGGTAATGTTCGGGATGTCGATAGATTTTGTTGCTAGTAAGGGCGTTAGATAGAAACAGGGACGTCATATTATAGGCACAAACGAACTAAAATGATCAAACGAAACAAAATGAAATATGGGAGCTCAAAATGTTCATGGAAATAATTCAAATTAATTTATTTAATTTGTTGATGTCACTTAACATTGCCCTCTGGTTCAGGGCTCTGTGTTTCAAGAGGATCATACTGTCAGAAGCACTGTACGAATGTTAATTCTCCAACAGGTGCTGTTGGAGTACACCACTGCCATATGCGTGAAATAGTCTCCAGTACGGTGTGAGTCATTAATCAGCCAAACAACCAAATCATTTCAATCTTACATTATATGAAGTGTCGACCATTTAAGCTGTTGTGGATGGTTCACTGGATGTAGTCCATCAAGTCTATTGCATTTTCCTCTGTAATACAAAAAAGTCGAGAACCTGTTAATGTTACTTCAGACCGCAGATTTTAGGAAAAGTGTGCGAGATGATCATATAATTAAAAAGCTCTAAACAATTCTATAAGGTGTGGCCTTGATAGATTTAGGATACCTTCTGATCTTAACGGTTGACACTATTGTTAACACTTGTTCTTTTCTAAACACTGGGAATATATTGCTTTTGGTATTAATAAGGAAAACAATTATACATAGATATCGTGTGAGAGTCTCATATGTCTTTACAATCCAGTCTCACTACGTTTCTTTTGTTGTCAAATCATCAGGCTCAGAGCAGCTCCTTTCTCTCCTTGACATTCTCACACATCGTCACTATAGTGTTTGTTTGTTTAGTTTGGGTTTTACGCTGCACTGAAGTTTATTTCACTAATATTACGGCTTGCTAACCCAATGGATGAAGGAAATCATCCTCGACGTCACTGACAATAAACAATGGGAAAAAATACAAGACAAGCACAGGACACAATTTGTTTGCAGTCTGAATTAAGACCAAGTGTGCAAATCGAATGTGAAAAACGCAACAACCAATCAGAGAGCACCTGGCCACAGGAAACTAACCCCAGCAGCCCGTCGTCGTCACTAGAATTTCTGGAAATAGCCCAATGTACTAAATGTCAATGTTAAGAATTGTACACTGATTTAATGACTTTTTCAAAATTAAGATGTAGTATAAATATATTTTGTCACAGAATGGTAAATGATAAGTTTATTTAAATCGCCATCAGATACTTGATTAATTCAGATAAAACTATGTTATAAAATGTATAAAATCATATCATTTCTATGAAGCAATCTTATTGACTAAATTTCAAGAAAATCTTATTGGAAAATAATCTTGTTAAACGCTAAGAATATGCAACGAAAAAAATATGAAATTAACCGTTGTATGTTCACCATTTAATCAGGTTTCTATCTGTCAGACCGGGTAAGCGGAAAAAAGTCAAATTAGCGTTGATTCCATTCAGAAGTGTTGCCTGGATATCCCGAAAACAAAAGAATTTTAAGGATTTTTTTTGGCAGCATTCATTGATTTTCTGTGTGATTGATGTGTAAGGAATTTTAACAAGACTCATTTTGTTCTGTATTGAATTATTATAAAGAAAAAAGTTTACATATGGATGGACTTTGCGATTTTTCGAATGACACATAATGACGAGATCTATCCTAGAGTTTATATCTGTAAATCAACCGGGGATGTACGCGAAAGGGCTCTTTATTGTTGTTGTAGTTAATGTCAGTTTAGTTGAGAAAAACAAAATGGTGCTCAATTGTAAGAAAAAGAAAAACACCAAAAAAAATTCCACCCATTAAATGGAATAAAAATTCTGAAAGGGCAAAATGTACACGATTATTTTTTCTATAATTTATGTGTTTGCATGTTACTCGATGTTATATTGGGGGTTGTGATACCAAGTGAAGGAAGCCAATAAAAGCTCGTGCGGTCCATCAAGTCAATTGTTTTATTTGCCTCTATGGTACGTGATACAGTCAGCAACGCGGACACGCAATAAATAGATAGAACTTTCAACGCTGTATAGGTCAAGCTGAGTTTGATATGGCATTCTGTCTATCGGCGTTTTCAGCTTGACAGATAATACTTTATTGGATTATTTAAACATTGTCGTTCTTTATTTTTAGTAGATTCTCTAAGAGAATCTTTTTCTCAGATACGGACGGGTTGCAGCGACTATTTATGTATTACGACGGTCCTTAGAAATATATATAGCCGCTGCCACTATATATATACAGACCTTTTTTTAGCCGCTGCTAAATAAGGATTTATTGCCGGGGATAGCCACCAGAAAACCCCTGTATCATCCGTTTATAGTCTGAATTTTCATACACTGATTAGCTCCTGAGAAAGCTATTCCACAGACGGCCAATTGAACGACCTCGGCCTAATACTACATTAACAGCTGCAGCCTGACACTCCCAAATAAAACATCAACTAATTTAGTTTGTTTGGAATGGTCCCTCTGGTGACCCTCTTCGGCAAACCGACCCCCTTTTAGCAGCGATTAAACAATTTACAGTTACTCTGCATTCCTACAGCTTGACGTTGATTTGAATAGAACAAAACGACCTTATTCATACCGTTATTTTGTTCGTATTTGTACAAATTTGCTGTTTTGATTTTGTTTATGATTTGAATCGTGTTTTTAGTCGTAGCTGAAACATTCCTGAAACTCTATTTGTACTTGTCTTTCAACTTAATGACAAATGACAAGAAATTTATTTGCCAATTTTCGCCTTCTACTTATGTGTGTCCAGAAACTCGGGCTGTTGATTCGTTCCTGGTGTTAGCGCCCTCTGACTTAAGGCAACATGTTCCGAGTGTAGTCATGCTGCCTGACTTAGCACTGGGGGAACATTATATTCCCAACAGAGCAAAACACGTCACACTTTATGGTTGTATTAGTGTAGCTGTTTACTTTTGGAATACTTCGTCACCATGTAAGTGAAATACCCTTGAGCACGGTGTTAAACACCAATCAATCAATTAATCGATCCTGGTGTTGGTTCAAACGAATACTGATGTGTAGGCCTGCTAGTGTATCCGATCAATACAGGAAGTAGTATTTTTAAATCTGAGGAGATAAAAGTTGTTTATCTGTCACCATCTTTAATCAGACATTTTTTTGTAAACCGCTATTTTCATACTTTCGCTGACACATAATGCTTATAGTAATAGTAACAACAGTTACGTTGAAATAAGTACGGGCCAGGACGGCCCAGGAGAAATTCTGTCATAATTCGAATCCAACGTAAAGAGAGTCGGCCATTTTCCCCCATATGTGTCTGCAAAGCATTTCATCCCACCGCGGTGACCTTGTATGTAACGAGTATACATTTGGAATCTTGTATATAAGGGGCGGGGCTAATAACCGTTGACATGGAGTAACATGGGTACATCAAAGCATGGCCCAGATTTGACAGAAAATTAACACTTCCTCAAATCAAAATTCTGGTAGAGCTTTTAAATTTCATTTTTTTTTGTTATTTTTAAACTTTCACTTAACCTACAATTCAGGGGGTGAAATTAACGGAAAGCCTCTGATTGTTACTTCTTTGTGTAATAACACAACATTCCTAATTGTTGGGTGCGTATGTGACTTCAACGTTCTTGTCTGCTTGGAGTCTACGTAGTACTAACGTCAAAACGTGCCAGCCCAATGGCTGAACGAAATAACACTGGCAACAAACAACAAGATACAAGAGAATCACAGGCGGTAAAACCTGGTGCAATACGACAAATTGTTAAATTAACAGTGCACGGCAGCTAATAAACAGTTTATTATTCCCACCAGGGCTTCAGAAAACTCCCACCAACCACCCGCTATTTAACTTCTAGGACAATGGTTCATATATGTAAACCTAACAGCCTCTATAAAAA